>SJYC01069583.1:0-34061 GCA_006408675.1 Madoqua kirkii
TCTTCCTTTTTGTCTGTTCCTCTGTATTCTTTGTCCCAGTGAAGAAACATTCCTCAGCTCCCTCCCCTTGGGTTTTCTCTTTACAACCTTGCCAGCTCCTTCAGAAACAAAGATTTACGTGTCAAAATCCTGACATGTATAGGGAATGTTTTGTTTAGAGAATTAACAGCAAATTAAACTGTTTTTCATGGCACTGGCTTTAATTGCACCCCACTCAATTGCCAACATAAACTTGCTACTGGTTATGGAGTTGTCTCAATTAGCCTTTCCACCTATCCCCTCATTCTCAATACTTAGAACAAACGAATGGCCTTCAAATAGTAACCTCTACATTTGCACCTTTGGAAGCAGAAGTCAGTGAATTCTCAGCAGACCTGAAGTTGGCTCCCTCTGCTGATGTTGAGAATATGACACAGGTACTGGTTCTGGCATAAGGCAATTTTTTGCATTGCCTTAGTGATTAAAATGATGGAAGTAACTGTTAGTACAATTTTTTTAAGTGAAGTCACCAAATTTAATTCATATAAGTGTATTTTACAGGTAAGATAATGGTACAATTTTGTAAGGATAAAATACAGTAAATGAAAATAACTTCTACTCACACAAAGAACTCACAACTTGACACAACTTTTGAAATGTTTAATAAGAGTCATTCATATAATTTCATTGATAAAAATCCTAGAATCTAAATCATTAATAATAATAGCTTCTGATTTTATTCTAAATCAACTTTAGCAATTTAGATTTTAAAATAATTTAAATTAGTTTTTATAGTATTTTATGTTTAACTCCAAAATTTCTTTTTAATCAAAACAAAGATCACTCTGAGGATTTATGCATTTATCAAACATTAACTTGGAATTTATGACTAACATAGTGTGCGGAGCAAAGTTGTGGAGGGGTGGATTACAAACACCAGAGACAATTTCCACTTGCAAGGAGTTTGTCATCTACTTGGCAAACACACACACATAAAGTAACTCATGGGAAATTTTTGAGAGCAACAAAATAATCAAGTGTAAAATATTTGGAGCTTACTTGTTTTTTAAGACTTTGAGGTCCCAGATAAAGTGCAAGACCCCTGGTTAAAATTTTAATTCTTAGTGTAAACATGTCCCATGTTAAAAGGAAGGGGGAAAAAGTATTCATTATTTATCTCAAATTCAAGTTAACTGGGCATCCTGTTTTATTATTTTCTAAATCTGACAACTCTACATTTGAGGTTATATGGGGAACAAAAAGGATCCTAACAGAGTGGAGTAGGTCAGACAAGCTTCCTGGAGAATGTGAGTTTTAAGCCAACTGCTGATGAAGGCAGTGGGTGGAAACAGAAGACATTCCAAGTGTGGAAAGCAAGTGTCCATGGCACTGAAATCGAGATGAGCGAGTAATTCCTGGTTAGGATGGCAACCAGATTAGCTTAGCAGGAGGAAGATACTCAGGAGGACAAGAGCACTGAAAACTGCTGATGTAAGTTCAGTTCAGCTCAGTTCAGTGGCTCAGTCGTGTCCAACTCTTCGAAACCCCATGCACTGCAGCACGCCAGGCCTCCCTGTCTATCACCAGCTCCCGGAGCTCACTCAAACTCATGTCCATTGAATCAGTGATGCCACCCAACCATCTCATCTTCCTTCATCCCCTTCTCCCCCTGCCTTCAATCTTTCCCAGCATCAGGGTCTTTTTCAAGGAGTCAGTTCTTCGCATGAGGTGGCCAAAGTGTTGGAGCTTCAGCTTCAGCATCAGTCCTTTCAGTGAATATTCAGGACTGATTTCCTTTAGGATGGACCAGTTTGATCTCCTTGCAGTCCAAGGGACTCGCAAGAGTCTTCTCCATCACCACAGTTCAAAAGTGTCAATTCTTTGGCACTCAGCTTTCTTTATGCTCCAACTCTCACATCCATACATAACTATGAAAAAACCGTAACTTTGACTACATGGACCTTTGTTTGCAAAGCAATGTCTCTGCTTTTTAATATGCTGTCTAGGTTTGTCATTGCTTTTCTTCCAAGGAGCAAGCGTCTTTGAATGTCATTGCTGCAGTCACCATCTGCAGTGATTTTGGAGCCCAAGAAAATAAAGTATGTTTCCATTGTTTCCCAGTCTATTTTCCATGAAGTGATGGGACCAGATACCATGATCTTAGTTTTTTAGCTGATGTAAGTGATCACACTTAACTTGATTTCTTTCTGTGGAGTTTGTTTAAAGGACAATAGTCCTACTTTCCAATCAATTAGACTCTTTTAAAAAATAATTTTTATCTATAAGCCAAAGCCACAGATTTCAATGGCTTAGATGCAGAAGATTTAAATTGTATAGGTCTTTATCGCCACTGGTTATCTATGTGGGCATTGCAATTTGAATTTTGTTGTTACATATCTTCAAGATCAAAAAATTGTGTTTGAAATGTACAATATGTCCAGTTGAAATATATATTTTTTGTTTTCTTACTTATTGATTTATTTTCCCAGTGGCTATAATGACAGGGTCCTGATAGCTGAGTCTTTGCTGATTGGGGAAAAGGGTCAAGAGTGTTAGAGGGAGGAGGGGTGAGCTCTGCAGAGTAAAAAGAGCAGGGAGCCTGGATCCTGCAGAGTGCTCCTACTGGGGTAGAGAAAGTACCAAGGAGAAGAGGATACTGAAGGGAATAATGGAACAAACCCTCTTTTTTCTTCTGCCTTCAAATCTGCGTTTCCTATATCTAGCAGCCCTATTTCTAGACAGCTATCATAAGCTCTGGGATATATTGTTAAGTGAAGAATAGTATGCTAGACCTATAGGAGAACACAGCATAAAAATATATGTGCTTATATTTTTAAAATATAAATGATTATATTTTAAAACAACAAAACGATAATCATAAAATAAAAATAATAATACCTACTATGAAAGAAGTAGGAAATGAGGTAAAAAAGAAAAAAATACAAACTAGACTTCATTAGATGTGCCTGGTTTAGTAGATTTAACTTAGATCATGTAAATATTTAAATAATTTATACTTAAAAAGGAAAAAATGAAAGGAAACAAATGAACATAACTGTATATCCAGATGAGGGCATAACCACCAGAGAGGAACTATTCTAAATGACTTAAAAACATGTAATTTGACTGACATCCCCTGTGGGATACCCCCTATGTATAGAAGGGACTGTTAAAAACAAAAACTAATAAAATCGTAAAGGTATTGAAGTGTGAACGGTCAGTGTCTGAGCTGCTGTGTCTGTAACTTGGGAATAAGCAAATGAGTAATTATGTGATGCTCAGATTCTCTCATATCCAGCATTATTGACAACTGGGATTCTTGGCATAGACAGAAAAAAGAAAATAAATGAATTAAAAGAGATTAAGTAAAAATCCTATAGTCATAAATTTGAATATAAAGTATCAGTATGAACAAACTACTCATTTTTTCTTTAAAACAAAAACTATATTTCCTAGCTCTATCTGATGGAAGTTCTAGAAGCAAGGATCCCCCAAAAAAGTAGAAATAAGCACCCTGGTGCTCCAGTTGTGAACTTAAAATTAGTATTTCCACTAAAAGAAATAAGGGCTCATTAGAAAGGACTGGGGCTTCCCAGGTGGCTCAGTGGTAAAGAATCCACCTGCAATGCAGAAGTCACAGGAGACACAGGTTCGATTCTTGTGCTGGGAATATCCCCTGGAGAACGGAATGGCAACCCACTCTAGTATTCTTGCCTGGAGAATCCCACAGGGGAGCCTGGCAGACTATAGTCCATGAGGTCTCAAAGAGTCGGACATAACTGAAACCACTTAGCATGCATGCAGGCACGCAAAAAGTACTAATTCTAGGGACAGAGAAATAAAAGGTGAGCTTAGAACATCTCGTCAGACAACGAAGAAGATGTCAATAACTACAGAGTCATGTCAATGGGACTCAGGCATCAATTTGACCAAAGATGGACCCATTGAGCATGAATATAAATAATAATGGAAAAGAATTTAAATATATCAAATATGTTGATTTCATGAGTTTGTAAAGATAGTAATGCAAAATAAAATGTATTGGTCACTGTTGAGGGATACTAGTGAACTGGCTTATCATTCTGAACACTGATAAAGACAATCAAATGTTTATCCTGACTTTCCTATGTAAACTCTACTACTTTGTAGCCAAATAGTATTCCAACTAAGAAAGGAAGAATGAATAACAGAATTAGAATACCACCAGTCTGAAACTTCAAGTGAATTAATGGACCTAGGCATTAACCATCAATGCCATCCCAAAGAGGTAACACTGGCGGTTAGAATATATTTACACTAAATGTCAGGTACCTCCAGATAGAGGGACCGTGCGATCTATGAAGGGGTCCTGCAGAAAACTCCAATCTGAATCTAACAAAGCTTCAAAAATCTAATTACCACTGAGCCTCCCAGGCTGCACAAGCAGCAATGCAATGAACCAGGCCCTCCCTCTAGCAGACTGGCACAAGCCCAAAGCCCTCTGCACCCTGCAGAAAGCCATGCAGGGACCCAGGACTGCCCTCAGCAAGCTAGGAGCAGTCCTGTGTGCCCCTCAACTGGAACTGGGGCTACACTCCCAACCATGCAGAAATACTACCCTACCCTCCAGTGGGCCCACAGCTACTGGACAAGGTACAGCCCTGCAGCTAACTGGGAGCCAGCCTTACCAGTGCACTTACAGTGGTTGGTCCCACCACAGTAGAAAGATGCATACAACCCACACAGAGGACACCCTCAGAGCATATAACTCTGATGATCAGAGAGGAACATGCTTCTGGGCCCGCAAGACTTCTTCTACATAAGACCACATCTCCAAGATTGGGAAATGTAACCAAATGTAACATGTAGAAATAAACACAGGAAGCTGTGGGAAATGAGGGACAGGAATATGTTCCAAACAAAGAAAAAATGAAAGTGAAAGTCGCTCAGTCCTGTCTGACTCTTTGTGACCCCATGGGCTATAGTCCATGGAATTCTCCAGGCCGGAATACTGGAGTGGGTAGCCATTCCCTTCTCTAGGAGATCTTCCCAACCCAGGGACCAAGATCTCCCACATTCCAGCTGAGCCACCATGGAAGCCCTCCAAACATAGAAACAAGACAAAACCTCAGAGGAACTAAGTATAGTGGAGATAAGCAACTTATCCAATGAAGATTTCAAGGTAATGCTCATAAAGACGCTCACTGAACTTAGGAGAAGAATGGATGAACACCATAAGACTTTCAACAAAGAGAAAATAAAAAGAAGAAACAAACAGAGCTGAAGAATACAATAACTGAAATTAAAAATACCCTGCTGCTGCTGCTGCTGCTGCTAAGTCGCTTCAGTCGTGTGCAACTCTGTGTGACCCCATAGACGGCAGCCCACCAGGCTCCCCCGTCCCTGGGATTCTCCAGGCAAGAACACTGGAGTGGGTTGCCATTTCCTTCTCCAATGCATGAAAGTGAAAAGTGAAAGTGAAGTCGCTCAGTAAGTGTCCGACTCTTAGCGACCCCATGGACTGCAGCCCACCAGACTCCTGCATCTATGGGATTTTCCAGGCAAGAGTACTGGAATGGGTTGCCATTGCCTTCTCCAAAAATACCCTACAAGGAATCAATAGTAGATTATATAATACAGATGAAAGGAGCAGCAATCTGGAAGATAGAGTAGTGGAAATCACCCAAGCTGAGGAAAAAAAAAAAAAAGAAAGAAAGAAAGAAAAAACAATTTTTAAGAAACAAAGATAGCTTGAGACCTCTAAGACAATATCAAATGTACTAACTTTCATATTATAGTAGGCACAGAAGGAAAAAAGAAAAAGACCAGATAACATATTTGAAGAAATAATAGCTGAAAATTCTCTGACCTGGGAAAGAAAATAAACATTTAAATTCCAGAAGCACAGTTAGCACAGACAAGATGAACACAACAAGATCCACATCAAGACACACCGTAATTAAAATGTCAAAACTTAAAGACAAAAAGAGAATTTTAAAAGTAGCAACAGAAAAGTAAATAGTTCTGTATGAGGGAACACCCATAAGATTCTTAGCTGACTTTTCAGTAGAATATTTGCAGGACAAAAAGGGAGTAGATGAAAGGAATAAAACCTACAACCAAGAATATTCCACCTGGAAAACTTACCATTCAGTTTTGCTGAAGAGATGCTGAGTTTTACAGAAGAGCAAAAGCTAAAAGAGTTCATCACCACTAAGCCAGGTTTATAAGCAATGTTAAAGATACTTCTCTAACCAGAAAAGCCCAGAACTAGAAATAGGAAAGTCATAAAAAGTCACTAGTGGGACATCCTTGGTGGGACTTCCCTGGTGGTCCGGTGGTTAAAACTCCACACTCCCAAAGCAGGGGCCCCAGGTTCAATTCCTGGTTGGGGAACTAGATCCCACATGCCTCAACTAAGAGTCTGCATGCTGCAACTGAGACCCAGAATAGCCACTTAAATACATACATAAATAAATAATTTTCTAAAAGTCATTGGTAAAGACAAACATACAGTAAAGGTAGAGGATCAACCACTTCAAGCTAGAAGGAAGCTTAAAGACAAAGTAGGATATAAAAAGGATATAAAATATGATGTCACAAAGAGTAAACATATGTGGGTGGGAGTAAAAAGGTATGGTGGTTAGAATGATTTCAAACTTAATTATCAACTTAAAATGATGATGTGTTTACCTCATGGTAAGCACCAACTAAAAACTTATAAACACATCCAGACAGAAAATCAACAGAAAAATACTAACATTAAACAACACATTACATCAGATGGACTTAATAGATATATAAAGAACATCCCATACCAAAACAGCAGACTACACACTTCAAGTATACATGAAACATTCTCCAGGATAGATTACATGTTGCTGCTGCTGCTAAGTCACTTCAGTCGTGTCCAACTCTGTGCGACCCCATAGACGGCAGCCCACCAGGCTCCTCCATCCCTGGGATTCTCCAGGCAACAACACTGGAGTGGGTTGCCCTTTCCTTCTCCAGTGCGTGAAACAAAACAAAAACACAGCTGGAGAAGATATTGCATATTACATATCCAGTAAGCGGTTATTATCAAAAATATACAATGAACTCATACAACTCAACAGCAAAAAAACAATCTGATTTAAAAATGGGTAGAAGACTTGACTAGACATTTTTCCAAAGAGGACATGCAGATTGCCAACAGGCACACAAAAAGATGAGAGAAATGCAGAAATGAAAAACCACAGTGAAATATCACCGCACACCTGTCAGAATGTGTATGTGCTAAGTCGCTTCAGTTGTGTCCGACTCTGTGCCACTCTATGAACTGCAACCCACCAGGTTCCTCTGTCCAAAGGATTCTCCAGACAAATTACTGGAGTGGGTTGCTATGCCCTCTTCAAGGGGATCTTCCCCACCCAGGGACCGAACCCATGTCTCTTACGTCTCCTGCATTGGCAAATGGGTTCTTTACCACTAGTACCACCTATCAGAATAGCTATTATCAAAAAGACAACTAATAACAAGTGTTGTCAAAGATATGGAGAAAATGATGTCTTTGCACACTGTTACTGCTGCTGTTGCTAAGTCACTTCAGTCGTGTCCGACTCTGTTAATGGGACAGTAAATTAGCGCAGTCACTATGTAAACCAGTATGCAGTTCCCTCAAAAATTAAAAATAAAACTGCCACGTGATCCAGCAAACCAAATTCTGGATATTTACTCAAAGCAAACCAAAACATATTCAAAAATATTTGTGTACTCCAACACTGATTGTACATTGTTTATAATAGCCACGATATGGAAGCAACCTAAGTATTTGTTAGTAGATAAACAGATAAAGATTATTATTACTTTATATAAAGTTATTTTAAATAAACATTATTACTTTATATGTTTGTATATAATAATAATATGCAATATTATTACTTAGTCATTTAAAAATGAAATCTTGCCATTTGTGACAACATGAGAAGATTAGAGGGTATTATACTAAAAGTGAAATAAGTCATACAGAGAATGACAAATACCATATGATCTCACTTGTGTGTGAAGTCTAAAAAACAAAGATTTGCAGCAACATGGATGAACCCAGAGATTATCATACTAGCAAAGGAAGTCAAAAGGAGGAGGACAAATATATGATATCACTTATATATGAAATCTAAAATGTAATACAAATGACCTTGTTTACAAAGCGGAAAGAGACTCACAGACTTAGAAAACAAATTTATGGTTACCAAAATGGAAAGAGGAAGAGAGATAAATTAGGAGTTTCAGATTAGCAGATACAGATTACTGTATAAAAACTAGATAAATAACAAGGTCCCAATGTATAGCACAGGAAACTATATCCAATAACCTGCAAAACCCATAATGGAAAAGAATATGAATATATATTCATATATCATATATATATATAATTGCCATACAGAAACTAACACAAATTGTAAATCAGCTATGTGTTTTTATTGTTTAGCTGCTAAGTTGTATCCAACTCTCGCCACCCCATGGACTGTAGACCATCAGCCTCCTCTGGCCACGGGATGTCCCAGGCAAGAATACTGGAGTGGGTTAACATTTCCTTCCCAGGGGATATTCCCAACCCAGTAATTGAGCCTGCATCTCCTTCATTGGCTGGTGGATTCTTGAGGGTAAAGCATCTGCTTGCAATGCAGGAGACTCGGGTTCAGTCCCTGGGTCAGGAAGATCCCCTGGAGAAGGAAATGGCACCCCACTCTAGTACTGTTGCCTAGAAAATCCCATGGATGGAGGAGCCTGGTAGGCTGCAGTCCATGGGGTCAAAAAGAGTCAGACACGACTGAGTGACAACACCTAAGCCACCTGGGAAGCCCTTCAATTAATTTTTGTAATTAAGAAACTATTATTATACAAAAAATACAATAAAATTTAATTTAAAACAGAGACAATAAATACAGCGAACAAACAGGTGGTTTCCACAGGGGAGGAGGTGGGAAGTGGAGAGCAATAGGTAAAGGAGATTTCAAGGCACAAGCTCGCAGTTATAAAATAAATAAGCCATGGGGATATAATATATAGTATAAGGAATATGGCCAATAATGCTGTAATAACATTGTTTGTACGGGGACAGATTGCTACCAGACATATTGTCCTGATCATTTCATAATGTATGCCAGTGTCAAATCACTACACCTGAAAGTAACATAATAAGGTATATCAACAATGTTTCAATTCAGAAAAAAAAAAAAAAGAAAAAGAAATGGTCTAACAACCACTTGACAAGAACCATAGGAGAAAAAGGAACAGGCTACACACTATGGGTGAGCAGTTAGCAAAGTTCAGATGACCAGTTCCTTCAACAATTAAACTGCAAGGAGAAAAGCAAAGAGAGGATAAAGAAATCTGTGGATTAAAAAGACTTAGACATATCAGCAATAACAACATGTAGACCTTAACTGGATCCAGATTCAAACAAATAAACTGATTTTTTTTAAATTATGACTTCAGATTAGAAATTTGAACAGAGGATTGATTGTTGATGACATTAAAATTCTTATTAATCTTATTAATTCAATGGAGTCCGAACCTAAAGGAAATCAGTCCTAAATATTCACTGGAAGGACTGATGCTGAAGCTGAAGCTCCAATACTTTGGCCACCTAATGTGAATAACTGACTCATTGGAAAAGACCCTGATGCTGGGAAAGATTGAAGGTGAGAGGAGAGGGGGACGACAGAGGATGAGTTGGTTGGATGGCATCACTGACTCAATGGACATGAGTTTGAGCAAGCACCAGGAGTTGGTGATGGACAGGGAGGCCTAGTGTGCTGCAGTCCATGGGGTCACAAGGAGTCGGACACAACTGAGTGACTGAACTGATTAAAAATTTGTAGTCATATTAATTTAATCAATATTATTATTATTATTACTTTATTTTACACAGAAAATAGATTTTCTATTTTATCAATTTTTCCACTGAACAGAATATTTCAATATTTTATATGCTATCAGAATAATAAATGTTAAATCCCTAAAAGAAAAAACTGTAGCTGCAAATCAAGCCCATCATCACTTTATGAGATTACTGATGACATTTAAAAACATAAGGCTTCTCTTTATCCTTGAGAAACGTATGTTAAAATATTTAGAAGTAAAAAATACATGAAATCTGAAATCTGCTTCAAATGAATGCTGAGGAAAGGAATGGGAAATAAGAAGAAATTATATTGGCCACAAAATAATCATCACTGAAACTCGGAAATGAGTACATAAGGGTACAACATCATACTTTTCTCTCTACTTTTATACATTTCAAATTTTATTTAATGAAACATTTGTAAACTTTATACTACCCACTAATGAGCAGCTACAATCTATTGAACACTTAACATGAATTTTTTTACTTGATGTTGACAACAACTTTGTGAGTTTGGTACTATTACCATCATCTTTATTTTAGCGATAAGGAAACTGAGGCTTCAAGAGGGTCATTAACATTTTGAAGGTCCCACAGCCAGAACAAAGATTCAGTTCACCCTATTAACCACCCTCCTATAGTGGATTTTCTAAAGACTGCATAATGCTGCTAAGTCGTGTGTCTAGTTCTGCATGAAATAAGAACAGAAGTAGTCCTTGGGGAAAGTAGGAATCTGGGTTTCCGTCATTTTTAAAAATTTTTAGATCTCCAAAATACATAACAAAAATAATCAGGTAAACAATAGCATGTCCAACCCATGCCAAAGAGGATGTATCACTACTGCTATTCACAATAAAAAGCCTATTTGAACCAACACATTATCCCTCCCAAAAGTATTACTGAGCCTTTCAGGGAATGAAAAAGCAGGCCTAATACTCGTAGACAGGCAAAAGAACATATGGTCCTTAAGGGAATATGAATTTGAATAGAAAAATTTAAACAATGGAGAATGGTCTGCTTCTTAGATCCCCTGATGTATGAAGTTTGGTTCACTTCCAATAGCATCAGAAGATGCTGGCAGAGGCCCAGCTGGCCCGCTTGCAAGACCATCTGGAAGAAAGAAAAGTGTCGGCCACACACTGGTCAGGCTGACAAGAGCACTGGATTGCTTGTCCATTTTTACATTACCTGTGGAACTACTAGTAAGGTTAAAGAGTGACATCAACTTCAAATCATCCACCACTTCAAAATAATTTAAGAGTCTTGTCAAGATATTAAGGGAAGCTTTTCAGAAACAGAAGGAATCAAGCTTAGAATGCTTTATTACCAAGTTTTTAAAAATTAGTCTGGAGTTTATCCCTGGTCTAATTTAGGGCCAATATGACCTTCTTCCCTGAATGTAACTCAAGAAAGCTATCTTTATGATTCTGTTCATATCTAACCACCCAGACATTATGCCCCTGATTTGAATATATAGCTTTGAGGTTGAAAACTGTTATCTGTCCTCAACATTCTGTTCTGGGAGAAAATGACTTTTTACACTGCAAGAAACCAGCCTAATTCTTTATTCTAAGAAACAAAGATGCAATTTTCACAAGGATTTCTCAGACACCAGAGATAAAACACTTGATCATAAAAAGATGATTTGTAAATCCTGTTAGATTCATGGAGAGAGTGTGTGTGGTATAGATTTCCAATTGTCCTTTCCCCATTGAAAAAGATATACAACCAGGATTGCTTTATCACAGTTTTACTGAATTTCAAGTCTGTCACATAGTAATAAATGGTAAAAAACTAAGAGAGTAAATTCAGAATCAATCAGTGTCTAATTCAAATAGTCTTTGTAAAACCTTAATGAATTCCCTGGTGGTCCAGTGGTAAGGACTCCGCACCTTCACTGCCTAGGGTGTGCATTCAATCCCTGGTTAGGGAACTAAGATCCCTTAAGCTGTGTGACATGGCCAGAAACAATAATAATTTTTAAAATAATAAAATAAATTTAAAAACCCACATAGATTATCTAATCGTGCCCAAAGGAGTTAAAAAAGAAAGAACAATAAAAACTGAGAAAATATACAGTAGCATACGTGTAGGTGGGCTTCCTTAGCTCATAAGATATACAACCAGGATTGCTTTATCACAGTTTTACTGAATTTCAAGTCTGTCACATAGTAATAAATGGTAAAAAACTAAGAGAGTAAATTCAGAATCAATCAGTGTCTAATTCAAATAGTCTTTGTAAAACCTTAATGAATTCCCTGGTGGTCCAGTGGTAAGGACTCCGCACCTTCACTGCCTAGGGTGTGCATTCAATCCCTGGTTAGGGAACTAAGATCCCTTAAGCTGTGTGACATGGCCAGAAACAATAATAATTTTTAAAATAATAAAATAAATTTAAAAACCTACATAGATTATCTAATCGTGCCCAAAGGAGTTAAAAAAGAAAGAACAATAAAAACTGAGAAAATATACAGTAGCATACGTGTAGGTGGGCTTCCTTAGCTCAGAGGTTAAAGCATCTGCCTGCAATGTGGGAGACTCAGGTTCAATCCCTGGGTTGGGAAGATCCCCTGGAGAAGGAAATGGCAGCCCACTCCAGTACTGTTGCCTGGAGAATCCCACGGACTCAGCCTGGTGGGCTACAGTTCACTACGGGGTCACAAAGAGTCGGACACAACTGAGTGACTTCACTTTCACTATACATGTAAGTAAATTAGGACTAACTAAAATTATCGTAGTATATTTTCTACTTCATCAATGTTTTCCACCAAAGAATGAATGTCAATATTTTATATGCAACTGGAGGAATAATAGACATTGAATTGTTATTGTTAAAAGAAAAGAACTATAACAGCAAATCAAGTTCAGTTCAGTTCAGTTCAGTCACTCAGTCGTGTCTGACTCCTCAGACTGCACAGACCCCACAGACCCCACAGACTGCAGCCAGCCAGGCTCCTCTGTCCATGGGATTTTCCAAGCAAGAGTACCAGAGTGGGGTGCCATTGCCTTCTCCGAATATGCTGTCTAGGTTGGTCATAACTTTCCTTCCAAGGAGTAAGTGTCTTTTAATTTCATGGCTGCAATTACCATTGCAGTGATTTTGGAGCCCCCCAAAATAGTCTGACACTGTTTCCCCATCTATTTCCCATGAAGTAATGGGACCAGATGCTATGGTCTTCGTTTTCTGAATGTGGAGCTTTAAGCCAACTTTTTCACTCTCCTCTTTCACTTTCATCAAGAGGGTCTTTAGTTCTTCACTATTTGCCAGAAAGGTGGTGTCATCTGCATATCTGAGGTTATTGATATTTCTCCCAGCAATCTGATTCCAGCTTGTGCTTCTTCCAGTCCAGCGTTTCTCATAATGTACTCTGCATATAATTTGAATAAGCAGGGTGACAATATACAGCCTTGACGTACTCCTTTTCCTATTTGGAACCAGTCTGTTGTTCCATGTCCAGTTCTAACTGCTGCTTCCTGACCTACATACAGATTTCTCAAGAGGCAGGTCAGGTGGTCTGGTATTCCCATCTCTCTCAGAATTTTCCAGTTTATTGTGATCCCTACAGTCAAAGGCTTTGGCATAGTTAATAAAGCAGAAATAGATGTTTTTCTGGAACTCTCTTGCTTTTTTGATGATCCAGCAGATGTTGGCAATTTGATCTCTAGTTACTCTGCCTTTTCTAAAATCAGCTTGAATAGCTGGAAGTTCATGGTTCATGTATTGCTGAAACCTGGCTTGGATTCACCATCACTTTATGGGATTACTGATAATGTAGGTGCTGTCTTCTTTATTTTCAATTTTTAAAAGCACTATTTATCATTCACATAACTCTCTTTCACACCATAGGAAATGTAGATTATGTACATTTCATATAGCAATGCAGTTATTCATTCACTTAAAAAATATAACAATAAACTTGACAAGCCACCATATGCCAAGCACTGTGCTGGACGCAGGGAATACAACTATGAATAAGGTGGTCCCTGTCCACCTGAAGCTCTAGGAGAGAAAAACTACTTAATAGACAATTAGACAGTAATAGACATTGGGAACTAATGTAATTACAATTCTGATGACTCCCAGAAAGGAAAGTATAGGGTACTTTGAGAGCATGTAAAAGTGGACCCTAAATGTGAACATTTTATTTTACCAGAAAACTCACCAAGATATCCTTGTTGCCTCCCAAATTTTCCCAACTATCTTGCAAGCCTGCAATTAGACGGAGTCATGAGATTGGCTCTGACCAGTGGCCTGGGAGAAGTATGTCACTTCCAGGAGGCAGTATATGAGCCAGTGTCACCTTCCAGCTCTTTCCTCCCCAGCCATGAAGGTCATGGAGATCATATGTTGAGATGAAGTTTCACAAGATACGAGCAGCCTGGAGTTGCAGATCACCAGGACAAGGTACCCTGGAAAGTCACCAGTTTCATCAAACTTCCTCTGATAAAGTCATTGTGCAAAGCCACTGGGATTTTGAGGTTCGTTCATTCCTACCATAAAACTGTTCTTCCTTGGCCATATCCTGATAGAAATTATGCTTTTAAAAAAATCAACAAAACAATAAATCAAGCCCTGATTTGTAGCATTGCAGATTGTGTGGTCTAAATTTCCAAGAAAGAGCCATCCCCAATTTCAAGCTACCAATGTGACAAGCAGGCACATGGAGAACAGAGCTGAGCTGAAAAGAGACGCACTGGTGGCTCACTGTTACCTAACTCTTCACCATAGGGACCTAACAGACATGAATGGGCTCTAGAGTATACAGAATGGTATACTGGAGTATAATAAGTAGGGAGCAAGGAACTGTGCCTATTTATTATCTTTGTTTTAATACAATTTAGTTATACGTCAGCTTTTAATAATTAACTGTGTTTAACAACTTCTCACAAAATTCTTGAAATATACGTTATTTTTCATATTCTCTTCCATGATGAGTTATTACCGTTTGGTGAAATCCCTTTAGCAGCAGAAAAACCCTTTTACTCAAAGGTTGAAGTTAAATGACTAAAAGTGTCTTTAAAAACCACAGTGATGGAAACAGTACATAGTAGAGATAGGCATGCAGTCTGTCAACAAGCAGTAAGAATAATACACAAGACCCTTTCTTAATTCACAACCTGAAGAGAACACGAAGGCTTCTGAAAGGGAGAAGAAAGTCACCCACAAAGAGCTAAAGTTGGAAATCTTCACCAGCTTACCTGGACACACAGATGTTAATGGGGAACCTTGGTCTCTGGAGCTGTGCACCTTTACACCATGACTTGAAAACACAACATCTGTATGGCTTGGGCCTTTATCGTTCTTAACATAATCCATCATAATAAAGGAATCTCAGAGGATCCGTGAAACACTAAAAATAACTTACTTGCAGAAATTTTGACAAATTCCCATCCCACTAAGAATTGAGGTGCAGAGCTTTTTATTATTTTTTTCTCACATTACATTGCAATTATCTGTGTATATTTTTGCTTCACAGGAAAATGGATTCTATTTTATTTATGTTTCTATATGTGACACCTAAGTATCAGCACAGGGCTTCCCTGGTGGTCCAGGGAATCCAGGGATTCAGAATCCGCCTGTTAGGGGACACAGGTTCGGTCCCTGGTCCAGGAAGATTCCACATGCCATGCAGTGACTAAGCTAGTGCGCCACACCTACTGAGTCCACTTGCCTAGAGCCTGTGCTCCACAGCAAGGGAGGCCACTGCAATGAGAAGCCCACGCACCACAGCGAAGAGAAGCCCTTGCTCACCCCAGCTAGAGAAAGCCTGCACACAGCCACAAAAACCCAGTGCAGCCCAAATTAATAAATAAATGAATATTAACAGGAAAAAAAGGATCAGCACAGAAAAGGGACTAAACAAGAGGATCAAGGAGGAAGTGGGGAAAAGTATATCGCATGCTTTTTATTTGAGATCTTCAGACCCTCACTCCAGCTTCCCTCCCTTCTCTCTGTAGCCCCAAGGATCATTCATTCTCCTATTCTTCTGTTCGCAGGAATCTATCTCACTGGTAAACAATTCAGGGCAAATGTTCAAGAGGCCTCTCTGCCCTCACTTCCTCCACGCTTCAACACCTGCCCTTCTCTAGACTCGCTGTTTCCCAGTCATTGTTTTTTTTAAAACAGCAGCTGTATCCTATTCAGCCATGTGCTGGTAAGTGTATAACAATCAGCTCTCAGGGCTGGGAAGTCAAAGAGAGACCTGATTTGTAGCATTTACCAATTTTTGGTGTAAACTGGTATAAATACGTTCACCATGACTGATTTCTAGCTACCAGTGTGACTTCACTGAATACAAATTTGAGAAGAGACGTACATATAGTCACATATGGATGTGTGTTGGACTTTAAAGTAAGCTGAGTGCCAAAGAATTGATACTTTTGAACTGTGGTGTTGGAGAAGACTCTTGAGAGTCCCTTGGACTGCAAGGAGAGCCAATCAGTCCATCCTAAAGAAAATCAGTCCTGAATATTCATTGGAAGGACTGATGCTGAAGCTGAAACTCCAATACTTTGGCCACCTGATGCAAAGAACTGACTCATCTGAAAAGACCCTGATGCTGGGAAAGATTAAGGTAGAGAGGAGAAGGGGATGACAGAGGATAAGATGGTTGGATTGCATCACCGACTCAATGGACATGAGTTTGAAGAAGCACTGGGAGTTGGTGATAGACAGGGAGGCCTGGCGTGCTACAGTCCGTGGGGTCGCAAAGTCAGACACGACTGAGTGACTGAACTGAACTGTTCATACAGTAATATGATCTCACAACCAACTTCAGCTCCCCACTGATTTACATCTCATCAATCAGTTGTACTTAGCAGTACGACCTTGGAGTTGGACAGAGCTGGAGTCTAGACCCATTGCTACCACTGGGTGACTTTGGACACCTCATTTAACCTCTCTAAGCTTCCCTTTCTTTATCCATAAACTGGAAATAAAAGCAGCTGCTTTATAGCTCTTGAGTGTTAAAAAAGAGATAAAATATGTGGTAAAACACTTACCACAATGACTAGCACTTTGTAGGTGCTTAAGAGATATCAGCTGCTATTATTATTTTTGTTAATCTCCGACCCTTGAAGGGTCACCATTCAGTGTTTCCACGGATCATCAGGACACCACCTCTGTCATCTGCACAGCCTGCCAGTTGTCACCATCAATCCCACCCTATCTGACCTACTGTACAAATATTTGCTGAAGCATTAGTGTACTAAAATCCAGCTCTATTTTAGTATACCAAAATTTTTCTTTGCAAACTGGTAGGAGACAGTTCTGACATATCGAGAAAGGGACTGATTTACTTCCATAACAGGAAGAAAGAGATGGAGCCTGCGTTTTTCAAGTACCTACTTTGGCTCACAAGGCACTGTGCTAGGGATTTTGTTTGTTCCCTCGTTTAATCCTCACAAAACCCAGGCGATATTAAATCTTAGTCTCATTTCAATGGATGAGAAGACTTGGACTCAAAGGGATTAAGTAACTAGCCCGAGGTCACACAGCCAGTGGCACAGAGCCAGGGCTCTTCTGGCAGATGCTGCAGCCACTCTTTGCCCTGCACCATGTTATTAACCTCTTCCAGGACACTCCAGCTAAAGTCCTCTGAGAAGCATCAGCGGCCACAGCTAACAATAATAAATGGATTAGACATGTAAGAGTACATTTAGCCTGCATGTGACAGAAACTCAATTGCAGTGTCTTAAAGAAAGGCTCTTTCTCTCATGAAATGAGAAGTCCAAAAGGATGTAGACTAGGCCTCATGCACTTATTCAAGGAGATCATCAAGACCTCAGCCTCCTTTAGCTTTCGGCTCATTTTTCAGCATGTGGCTTTCTTCCTGGTCATATGAAGGCTACCCCATCTCCAGGTAGCACATCTACCTCCCAGAAAGGAAGAAAGAAGAAGACACAAATTTTCCAAGTCTTTTCCTTTTTTCATAAGGAAAATACTTTTGCAGAACCCTCACCTGTGGCCGTCTGTTTACATTTCATTGGCCAGAATTAGATCATGAGGCCACCCCTAGTTACAAAGAATCCAGGGAATTTTGTCTTTTTAACTGGACACAGTAAGGATCTAACACAGCTGGGATTCTGTTACAAAGGGAAAAGAACAGAATGGACATCAGGAAAGAGAACAGACAGCTCGATCTCCAGTGATCCGCAGAGCAATCTTGTTTTTCAGGGTTGAAAGGAGAAAGAACAGCAGCTTACAGAATCTTTGAGATCAGTCAGTTCAGTTCAGTCACTTAGTCATGTCGATTCTTTGCGAGCCCATGAATCGCAGCACACCAGGCGTCCCTGTCCATCACCAACTCCCAGAGTTCACTCAGACTCATGTCCATCGAGTCAGTGATGCCATCCAGCCATCTCATCCTCTGTCATCCCCTTCTCCTCCTGCCCCCAATCCCTCCCAGCATCAGAGTCTTTTCCAGTGAGTCAACTCTTCACATGAGGTGGCCAAAGGACTGGAGTTTCAGCTGTAGCATCATTCCCTCCAAAGAAATCCCAGGGCTGATCTCCTTCAGAATGGACTGGTTGGATCTCCTTGCAGTCCAAGGGACTCTCAAGAGTCTTCTCCAACACCACAGGTCAAAAGCATCAATTCTTCAGCACTCAGCTTTCTTCATAGTCCAACTCTCACATCCATATATGACCACTGAAAAAACCATAGCCTTGACTAGATGGACCTTTGTTGGCAAAGTAATGTCTCTGCTTTTGAATATGCTACCTAGGTTGGTCATAACTTTTCTTCCAAGGAGTAAGCATCTTTTAATTTCATGGCAGCAGTCATCATCTGCAGTGATTTTGGAGCCCAAAAAAATAAAGTCGGACACTGTTTCCACTGTTTCCTCATTTATTTCCCATGAAGTGATGGGACCAGATGCCATGATCTTCGTTTTCTGAATGTTGAGCTTTAAGCCAACTTTTTCACTCTCCTCTTTCACTTTCATCAAGAGGCTTTTTAGCTCCTCTTCACTTTCTGCCATAAGGGTGGTGTCATCTGCATATCTGAGGTAATTTCTCCTGGCAATCTTGATTCCAGCTTGTGTTTCTTCCAGTCCAGCGTTTCTCATGATGTACTCTGCATAGAAGTTAAATAAGCAGGGTGACAATATACAGCCTTGACGTACTCCTTTTCCTATTTGGAACCAGTTTGTTGTTTCATGTCCAGTTCTAACTGTTGCTTCCTGACTTGCATATAGGTTTCTCAAGAGATCATTAGTCTAGTCCAACTTCTTGCCTAATGAAGGAATTACTTCTACGGCTTCTCTAGTATATGGTTATCCATCATAGTGGTGTCCTGATGCTTGACTATTATATGAGAGAGAATAGGACTTTCGGCCCTAGCAATAAACTGATTACAGATTTATGGTCAACAGTCCAAATAGACTGCAAAGGGGAGCATTAGAGTCAAGATGAGAAAGTGCAGGGCTCAGTGAGTTCCAATCATGCAGTAAACAGATTTCCATCTTCCTAAATCAGCTGATGAAAAGCTGAAGCAAATTCAAAAAGGCTGAAAACTAACAGATGCCTCAGGGACACATGATGAAAGGTATAGACTGGCCCCCACTGACACAGCAGGCAAATCTGCTGCGAGAGGAAGCTCAGCATGTCAACCTGTGGCTTCGGCAGAATTATCCTGGTTATGTAGCACCCAGGTCGTGGCCTGATTATTTAAGTCATTATTATACCTAACTCAGTGGTTCTCAAAGTGTGGTCCAGGGCTGTCTGAGACACTTTCAGGAGGATTTAAGGTCAAAACTATCTTTATAATAAAACTAATAAGTTCCTGCCTTGCCTCTCATTCTCTTATTAGTATTTATTAGTTTGTAGGCTCTTATTCTTGTTAGTCCCTCAGTCGTGTCTGACTCTTTGTGACCCTACAAACTGTAGCCTGTCAGGTTTCTCTGTTCATGGGATTCTCCAGGCAAGAACTGTAGTGGATTGCCATTCCCTTCTCCAGAGGATCTTCCCAACCCAGGGATCGAACCCTGGTCTCCTGCATCACAGGCATTCTTTACTGTTTGAGCTACAGGGAAGTCCTTATTAGTATTACTTCATTCCAGAAGCTACATGACCTGTGATAGCACTGCAGAAACAGATATGAGAATCCAATTTTCCTTAATTAAGGCAGACACTTAAAAGATTTAAAAAAATGTAAAACAATGCCTTCTCACTATATTTTTCTGCTTACTCTTCTCACTATATTTCTTTGGCATATCCCCATGTAGCATGCGGGATCTTAGTTCCCCAAAAAGGGACTGAACACACAGTCCTTGAATGCCAAGCGTGGAGTCTTAACCACTGGACCTCCAAAGAAGTCCCTCGAAATTTTTAAAGAAGTTTTTTGGACTTCTCTCGTGGTCCAGCGGTTAAGAATTCACCCGCCAGTGTAGGGGACACAGGTTGGATCGCTGGTCTGAGAAGATTCCACGTGCTGCAGGGCAACGAAGCCCACGCTGCAAGTAATGAAGTCCGTGCACCCTAGAGCTCCCGATCTGCAGCAGGAGAAGCCGGCGCAGCGAGAAGCCGGCGCACCACAACTAGCGTAGTCCCTGCTCGCCACAACTAGAGAGAGCCTGTACACCAACAAAGACCCAGCACAGCCAAGCAGTCATTTTTTTTTTTAATTTGTTTTATGCTTTGGAAAAGATAGCTTTTCCCATACAAATTGTGTTTTTCCATTAATATATAATGGGTTTATTGTTGTTTTTAAGTGAATCTATAATTTTAAAAAAATTTCTCATGCTTAATTTATTTTATAGTGAATATTTATATCAATACCCATATAAACAAAATCCCTCTGAGGTTCTCAATAAATTTTAAGAGTATAAAAAGTCCTGATACCAAAAATTTGAGAACCAAAAAAAAAAAAAATTTAAGAACCACTGATATAATTTATAACACAGTGCGGGTGTTTGAGAACCAGTAACTGTAGCCCAAAAGAGGGAGTAAATATGCTCAGTGGGTCAGTGATTTGAAAATACTCAGAAGGCATTGAATTTGAATGCCTTGAAATGAATGAACTGAAAAAAAAAAGTGAAGTAAACAAACCCATTTTTAATTCTTTTGTGTTAAGTTTAGGAATAAGTTTTATAAACATCAAGAAAATCTTGGTGTATTTGCATTCAAGGTCTTTGGGTCTTTGAAATGTTTAAGAGAATCTGACATATTACATAAACTGACATATTAGCAGTACGAGTTACTGAAATTTTCCATCTGTCTTTTTTTACTTATTTTAGAAAGTGTAACAATTTGTTTACATTTATAAACAGTATTTAAACACTTGAAATATACCACATTTAGAAGTCTGTACTTATTTTGTTCAAGCTACTATAACAAAAATAGCATAAACTGGGCAGCTTATAAACAACAGACACTTATTTCTCAAAGATCTGTAGGTCAGGAAGTTCAAGATCAAGGTGCCAGCAAATTAGGTGGTCTGGTGAGAGACCACTTCGTGGTTTTTAAATAGCCAAACTTTTGCTGAGTCCTTATAGATGCAAGGGGTAAGGGGACTCTTGGGCCCTATTTACAAGGGCACTAATCTCATTTATGAGGGTTCTGCCTTCATAACCTAATCACTCCCTAAAATCCCATCCTAATACCTTCACCTTGGGTGTTAGGATTTCAACGTATGAATTATTTGGTGGGGGGAGAGGGGTAACAAATATTCAAACCATAGCATGCATATTAATTTAATGTATATAGATTTACAAGAGTTGCTTTGTCGTCATGAAGTCACTCAGTCACGTCCGACTCTTTGTGAGCCATGGACTGTAGCTCACCAGGCTCCTCCATCCATGGAATTTTCTAGGCAAGAGTACTGGAGTGGGTTGCCATTTCCTTCTCCAAGGGATCTTCCCAACCCAGGGATCCAACCTGGGTCTCCTGCATTGTGGGCAGATGCTTTACCGTCTGAGCCACCAGTGAATCGCTAAGGTATCTTTAAACAGAAACACCCCTAAAATAAGGTTCTGTATTGATTTGCAAAATATTGTGGCCAGAAGCTTGCAGGAAACTAACCCTATATTTCCCCTAAGAACCATAATCCAGTAACCACTAGTTCAGTGTTCACAGAGACTTACAAACCATAACTATTGTGAGTAATAAGAATTGATTGTATTTGACTATTCAATTGTTTTTTTAAAATTTTCATCTATATTTTAGAATCAGGTTATCAGTTTCTACTCAAAAATGTCTGCTAGGATTTTGATAGGGATTGCTTTGAATCTATAGATCATTTTAGAAAGGACTGACATCTAAGCAATAGTAAGACTTCTATTGGATGATTTGCTGATCTTTTCATTTCTTTAGGTCTTCTTTAATTACTGCAGATATCCTTTGCATTTGTCAATGTATAGATCATGCCATGTTTTGCTAATTTATCTCTAATTTCTATATTTCTTATACTAGTGTAAAACTTTTTAAATGTCTATTTCAGATTTTTGTTGCAAAAAATCTGAAATAAAAATTCTCAATTATATAATAATGAGAGAATAGCACTGAAAATGTGTGTTATCATATGTGAAACAGATCACCAGTCCAGATTCGATGCATGAGACAAGGTGCTCAGGGCTGGTGCACTGGGATTACCCTGAGGGATGGGATGAGGAGGGAGATGGGAGGGGGGCTCAGGATGCAGAACACATGTACACCCGTGGCTGATTCATGTCAGTGTATGGCAAAAACCGCTACAATATTGTATTAAATGCTTAGAAAGATTTTTGTTTGAAACCTAACAAGTAAATTGCCCTGCATTTGTACTATTTGGGATATTCAGATATGCAATAATGATACCAAGACCACACTTCTTTTTTTCTCATTTTAACAAATCTGCAACGTGAGTGTGACTTATAAGCAATGTGATAAGATAGTATTGGCAGTATTTTTGCTTTCATAAAACTATGAAAAGTAATGGCGCATCTAGTAATTGATGGCATCTTAGATTTGATGCTATGGAATTAAACTTATAACAGGACTTTGAAATGTCTCAGGAAACTCAATAAACTAGTTTTGTTTGGGAGAATTTAATCTGTTGAATTTGTAAATTAATGGGACATTGACTTAAAAAGCAAGAGAAAGCAATTTTTCTTGACTTTTACAAAACATCACAAGACTTATTAATAATAAATGGCTTCAGAAGCTTAAGAAAATCAAATTTCCCCAATTTACATTATTCAAATACAAGCAGATGTGGATAGTACTTTCCTGCATGATAGCAGCCTCGGTTATAAACTGAAAGGATGTCACAGAGTGGCACACAGAATGTGGGGAAATTTTCCATTGAGATTTCTTCTCAGTATCCAGTTTAAAATATATTATTCCATATATATGCCCAAACCATTGTCAGCAATTTATCAACACCTCCTCAGTGCTGAACTCTGAAGTTAACCTATAGGTTAATTGTAATCAGCTTTACACAGATTCATGAACTTTTTTCCATAACAAAAATGTTCAGCACAAGAAGTCCATCTGCACTGGACAATCTATCACAGTGCTTTCAGAGACAGTACTTTTATCCTGAAAGACTTGCCATTGTAAGCACTGCTGAGACAGAGGGAGTTCATCTTATTAGAGGAAACACTCTAATGGTATTACCTTAAAAAGCAATAAGTGTGCAGGTGAGAGAACATTGTGTTTAAACCCCTCAACTGGCCCAGGTTGAATGTTACCCACCATTCAAGTGATCAAGCTTGACTCCTTCTCTGTTCCCATATCTAATCAAGACCCAAACTTTGGTTCTGGGTTAGATGTAGTATGGAGCCTTTCACACGGTATGAAACTTTAGATCTTCTTTTCACATGTTACGACTGTTGAGGATGGCATTGAGAATGGGGTGGGGCTCATACCTAACCCCTCCCACCTCACTCCCCACCCTCACCCCCTCCCATGCCAGTTCTCACTGCCACAGTTATACAGCCCAGCCATTCTTCTTTCCTATGAAATGTGTTCTAAAGAACTTTAAAACCTAAATATGAAAGGCAGGACTCTCTCTCTCTCTTGATTACTGCAGGATTTAATTTAAATAAAAAGGTAGTTTAGGCCTTCCTTGGTGGTCCAGTGGTTGAGAATCCGCCTGCCAAGGCAGAGGACACAGGTTTGATCTCTGGTGCAGAAAGATTCCACACGCCAAGGGTCAGCTAAGCCTATGAGCCTCAGCTACGGAGGCCAAGCTCTAGAGCCCACGGGTCACAGTTACTGAAGCCCATGCACCTAGAGTCCACACTCTGCAGCAAGGGAAGCACGCCGATGAGAAGCCCAGACGCCACAGCTAGAGAGAGCCCACACTTGCTGCAGCTAGAGAAAGCCTGCACGCAGCAGCACGACCCAGAGAGGCCAGAAAGAAACACTACTCTTTTTAAACACGCTCGTGTTGCTTTTTTGAATGTAGTATCTTTTGTCTCCAACAGATTGCTAAAGAACTGTTGCAGGAAGGGGGACCCTTTCCAGGGCTCTTGTCTAACACTCAGAAATGAATTCTCTGAGGAGACACACAAGCTGACAAAGCAAGAGACTTTATCGGGAAGGGGCACCTGGGCGGAGAACGGGAGGGCGAGGGAACCCAGGAGAACCGCTCTGCCACGTGGCTCGAAGTCTTGAGTTTTATGGAGACAGAATGAGTTTCCAGGCTGTCTCTGGCCAATCACTCTGACTCAGGGTCCCTCCTGGTGGCGCACACGTTGCTCAGCCAAGATGGATGCCAGCAAGGATTCTGGGAGGTGGTGTCTCCTTTTGACTTTCCCGAACTCTTCTGGCTGGTAGTGGCTTATTCTGTGTTCCTTACCAGACCTCCTGCTGTAAAATAACGCACACAAACGGTTGCCATGGTGCCTGGCAGGGAGGGCGGTTTCAGGCAATGTTTCCCCTAACAAAGCTACTGCAGAATATGCATGCGGAAGTTCCCACTGAAGAATTCTGCAACTGTTTTCAGTGCCTGATCTCTGGTCTCCTGCTTGAGTACCAGTCCTTCCAGTCTGCATCTGATGCCCCTCCTGAGGCCGTCAGCAGAGACCCTGGGACTGCCCACACAGTCTTTCTTAGAGTGACCAGCTCAGCCTCTAAGGCCAGCACCAGAAACTCCCAAGGGGGCCTTCACAGCCAATCAGCTGTTGCTTCTGGCTCTGTTTCAGTCTCAAACTGTGCTCTATTTAAAGGGCTGAAAGCTAAAACCGAGCCAGAGAAACAGCTAGGAGGTGACAACAGCTAAGCCCACAAGGCTTTAAATAGAGTGAGGCACAGCATGAGGAGAAGTCTCCCCGGAGTGTTCCTGCACAGTAAAAGGGACCTTTCACGAAAGTCGCTCCCTGTGTACCATGACTGCGCTGGAGCCGAAGGCTGGGTGGCAGTCCAGTTAACAAAAGGGTGGGCTGGCAGCGCTTCCATTCGACAGGAGACAGATCTCTGTCATTATAAACTAGGGGAAATGCCATTTCGTATGCAGAGAAAAAGACGCTTCACCAAACAAATGGGAGGCCTGTATCTATTGGTCAATTATGATTTCATCTTACTCTAGGAATTGTTGAACTTCAGATAAGTGATTCTTCACCACAGGAAACTTTATTAATAGCTCCTAAAGAGTCCTTCGACAGCAGGGCTAGGCAGCTTCTAAATGTGTGAAATAAGGTGGAAAATAAGAATTGACTGGCAAATGTTGGCCCCACCTAAATATATTCAAATTTTAAAATATTTAAAAACACTGAACCGTCCTTGACAAAACCAAAATACAGCTGTAAGCAATTCTGGCACACATACACAGGCTTGTCTCCTTGGCTCTCAAGTTAAGTAAGTGTGTGTGAAGCCACTCAGTTGTGTCCGACTCTTTGCGACCCCGTGGACTGTAGCCCACCAGGCTCCTCTGTCCATGGGATTCTCCAGGCAAGAATACTGGAGTGGGTTGCCATTTCCTTCTTCAGGGGATCTTCCCAATCCAGGGATCGAACCCAGGTCTCCTGCATTGCAGGCAGATGCTTTAACCTCTGAGCCACCAGGTTAAGTAAAGAGATTATAAAAAGTCATCAAAGGTTTGGAAACACCCTTTTAAATCCGAGGTTACATTTTAGATAGCACGATGCTCTGATGATGAAGACGAAGTGATACTCGCCTGCTCTTTCTACTCCATTTGTCAGTGCTTTTAATACATTTTACTTTGCCAGGTTAGTAACCATTGCATTGTGTTCATAATAGTGGTCCTTTCTAGATATTCAGACTTTGTTCTTTTAAAAAATAGATCCAGTGCCCATTTCTGGTTGTTTGTTTGTTTGTTTACCAATTTTTAATTCTTGAGCTTCATTCGCTCCCTGGGCTAAATTTCAATATCAAGTGGCTTTTCCTTTGTCTCTTTGTTCGAAGACTCCTTATATTCCTTACACACCAGATTTTAAACACTATTTTCCCCATGTTTTTCATGCTTGACAAAACCCACTTGCTGACTTTACACCCAGTTGTTCAGCCAGGCCACACTCTCTTTTCCTCAGAAGTTTGTATATATTGTGCTATTGCAACATACCCTTGGATATTGCTGAAAAGTCTGATGCAAGCCTGATTTTCATTAGAGGTGACTCATTTTTTCTTCCTAAACAGCTAAAACTTTCTTTTCTTATCCTTGAATGTCAGGCTTCCCTGATAGCTCAGTTGGTAAAGAATCTGCCTGCAATGCAGGAGACCTGGGTTCAATTCCTGGGTTGGGGAGATCCCCTGGAGAAGGGATAGGCTACCCACTCCAGTGTTCTTGGGCTTCCCTTGTGGCTCAGCTGGTAAAGAATCTGCCTGCAATGCAGGAGACCTGGGTTTGATCTCTGGATTGGGAAGATCTCCTGGAGAAGGGATAGGCTAACCCACTTCAGTGTTCTGGCCTGGACAATTCCATGGACATGGACATGACTAAGCGACTTTCACTTTCATCCTTGAAAGTCAATAAATAGCTTAATATATGTCTTGATGTTCATAATGCTGTATCAGTTTTTTCTAGCATACAATGTGCCCTCGTATCTAAGGATTCAGTTTGTTAATTTCAGAGAAAGTGCGTTTCTTAAGTATGTAGCTCCTTTTACTATTCCATCTGGTGTCTGTGTTGGATGGTCTCTGACCTCCATACTGCTCGTCTTTTACATATTTCAACCTTTATCCTTTTTTTCTCTGCATTCACAGATTATTGCAAGCATTTTCCTCCACATCACTAATTTTATTTTCACTCGCATCCATCCTGTTCTTGCTCTTCCTAAATTATTTCTTAACTGTATTATGGTGCTCTGAGGGGTCTCAGTTTCTTTAATGCAGAAATTTCTGTGTTCATATTATTCAGTTATTTATTACCTCATTTGAGGGCCTGAGTTTTATAAAACAATAGTATTATAAAGTTCCTCTACACCTTAAAGCACTCCCAGTAAATCTTTTTGTTTGTTTAGAGAGGGTACATTTTTATTTAAAAAACCCATTCTCCCCCTTAAAACTTCTTTTTTTATACCAGGTTCTGTTCTTCTTCTCCTCTCATCTTTTCTTCCTTCTTTTTGCCTAATGAGTTTGCTTACTGGTCATTGCATTCCTTGTCACTTTTCACTGGACAGCTGTGTCCTGAAGTCCTATCTAGTCTGTTCTAATGCTTTAACCTTATTTAGGACCAATCAGTCTGCCCCTTTTGGAGCTAATTTAGTGTGCGGAGTTGCTTTCAATCCAAGTGTCTCTAGCCTGAGGGCACAGTGGGAGGTGAGTGAGCATCCGGGTCAGGAGAAGCCTTCTACTGTGAAGTCCAGTTAAATGTCTTGCACCAGTGTCCACCCCATGCAGCTGTGGGTATATTTCTCTTGTTCATCCAGCTCCCTACAGAAACTTGAAAATTCAGATGGCATGGAGGCCTTTCTCAAGAGTAAGTAGGGTTGGGGACACTTGAGGCATTTTCCTCTCCTTTTCTTGGGCTACCTACAAACTCCCTAAGAATGCTTTTGTCCAGTCAGAAGGCATTAATAAAAATTATCAGGCTTCTCAATACTATTCCTGTGGGTATGAAAAAAAGACCTACCCCAAAACCTCTCACATTCTCCTTAGCCATCTTCATTTGAAGCTTATTTGAAGAACAATTATGTAAAATTGTTCTCCTTCATTTGGATGCCATTCATTCATAAATTGTTGCTTTTTTTTTCACTATTTCTATTCATTAGGTTTGAAGGAAGATTGTTTAATCTGGATTTATCTTGCCATTGTATTCAGATGTCAGTTTATCCTATTTTCAGATCTTATAAGCTTATGATAATGTATGAACAGAAAATATCCAGAGAAATATTGCTGATACTTAGTTGTTAAGAAATAAAAACTTTTGGTCAGTCTACTTATCACTCTTGGTCAGAGTATTTATATGCTCTAAACATTCTAAGACTGCAACTATATGATAGCAAAGAGGCACAGACTTCAGTTTCCAAGCCCTGGAGTCCTACAGGCCTGTGTTCAAAATCTTGACTCAGCCACTCACTGGCTGTGCAATAGTGAGAAAGTTATGTAAAGCCTGTTTATCATCTTAATCTGGTGATAAAAAGGGGATGATAATAAGAATACCTACTTCATCAATTGCAAGGATTAAATAAATCACATTAAGTGCTTATAAGCTTATAAGCTGGAGAAGGCAGTGGCACCCCACTCCAGTACTCTCGCCTGGAAAATCCCATGGATGGAGGAGCCTGGTAGGCTGCAGTCCATGCTAAGGATCAGACACAACTGAGCGACTTCCCTTTCATTTTTCACTTTCATGCATTGGAGAAGGAAATGGCAACCCACTCCAGTGTTGTTCCTGGAGATTCCCAGGGACAGGGGAGCCTGGTGGGCTGCAGTCCATGGGGTCACTGAGAGTTGGACACGACTGAGCAACTTCACTTTCACTTTTCACTTTCATGCATTAGAGAAGGAAATGGCAACCCACTCCAGTGTTCTTGCCTGGAGAGTCCCAGGGATGAGGGAGCCTGGTGGGCTGCCATCTATGGGGTTGCACAGGGTTGGACACGACTGAAGAGACTTAGCAGCAGAGTGCCTGGCACTGAGCCATCTACTTTGTAAGTTCTATGTGAGGCTTCTCCTTTCCGGAGAAGAAAGGCGAAGTAGATATATGATGTAGCCTGTACAATAGGAATTTTTAAAATTGAAAGGAACCTTAAAGATTATCTTATCTAAATGTCTGTTATAAAAAATGAATTAAGATCATGAGAAATTACATCAGAAATAATATTAAGCCTATTCCCAAATACCCTGATTCATCTTTTGGTCAATAGATATGAATGTTCTGAAGGTGCATTTCTCATTGTAAACTATTAACTAGGTATCTCACCCACTAAAAACACAATGAAATCATTTTGGCAAGACCCGTGACAACAACCAGAGGAATTCTGGATTTCGGTCCAGTGAACTTTCTACTGATTGACACCTTATCTTACATTATTAAAGGAACTACCTTTAATCCATGAAGATTTATAAAAATATTTGCACATAAATAAATGCAGTTTTTTTACTTATTTAGTTTCGGTAAAGAGACATATCATTAAAATGCTATCCTTTCACAAGATATAGGTCTGTCATAGAGACACACTGCTGCTGCTGCTACTGCTAAGTCGCTTCAGTCGTGTCCGACTCTGTGAGACCCCACAGATGGCAGCCCACCAGGCTCCCCCGTCCCTGGGATTCTCTAAGCAAGAACACTGGAGTGGGTTGCCATTTCCTTCTCCAATGCATGAAAGGGAAAAGTGAAACTGAAGTCATTCAGTCATCTCCAACTCTTCACGACCCCATGGACTGCAGCCCATCAGGCTCCTCCGTCCATGGGATTTTCCAGGCAAGAGTAGGAGTGGGGTGCCACTGCCTTCTCCTAGAGACACACTAAGCTCATCCAAGCTTGATCTTGGCCATACCCACTATAAAGGTTTTACCCAAATTCATAATTATAGAA
The DNA here is from genome assembly GCA_006408675.1 of Madoqua kirkii. Classification (NCBI taxonomy): domain Eukaryota; kingdom Metazoa; phylum Chordata; class Mammalia; order Artiodactyla; family Bovidae; genus Madoqua; species Madoqua kirkii. The sequence goes on from SJYC01069583.1 coordinate 29,769, forward strand.
ATATACCTTTTTAAAGATTATGGTGTCAAAAATGCAGTGACATAACTAGCTAAAGAAACTAGCTGAATGAATCCTTGGAGGAAAAATATTTAATAGAGTAAACCTCTAGCATCATAATATATGGTGTTTCCAGCCCAGACATTCTAAGCCTAAAAGAGGTCAGAGCAGGATAAGCCCTGGAGAATGCTTCACTGGATGAAACTTGTGTGCCATTCCTACTTTTCTGAGGCACAGTCACCAGTAGTCATCTTTATACAAAGCAGTTCCCAGACCCTGCCCTCCTTAGCTTTGTTGTTATTGTTCAGTTACTAAGTCATGTCCAACTCTATGCGACTCCATGGACTGCAGCATGCCAGGCTCCTCTGTCTTCCACTGTCTCCTGGAGTTTGCTCAAATTTATGCCCACTGAGTCAGTGATACTATCCAACCATCTCATCCTCTGCCACCCTCTTCTCCTTTTGCCTTCCGCCTTTCCCAGCATCAGGGTCTTTTCCAATGAGTCGGCTCTTCACATCAGGTGGCCAAAATACTGGAGCTTCAGCTTCAGCATCAGTCCTTTCAATGAATATTCAGGGTTGATTTCCTTTAGGACTGACTGGTTTGATCTCCTTGAAGCCCAAAGACTCTCAAGAGTCTTCTCCAGCACCACAGTCTAAAAGCATCAACTCTTTGGTGCTCAGCTTTCTTTATGGTCCAATTCTCACATTCATACATAACTATTAGAAAAAAATCACAACTTGGACTATATGAACCTTTGTCAACGAAGTGATGTCTCTGCTTTTTAATATGCCATCTAGGTTTGTCATCCCTTTCCTTCCAAGGAGAAAATCTTTTAATTTGATAGCTGTAGTCAATGAACTGTACTCATTTCACATGCTAGTAAAGTAATGCTCAAAATCCTTCAAGCTAGGCTTCAACAGTATGTGAACCAAGAACTTACAGATGTACAAGCTGGATTTAGAAAAGGCAGAGGAACCAGAGATCAAATTGCCAACATTTGTTGGATCATAGATAAAGCAAGCAAATTCCAGAAAAACATCTACTTCTGCTTCATTGACTACGCTAAAGCCTTTGACTGTGTCGATCACAACAAACTGGAAAATTCTTAGAGATGCGAATACCAGACCACCTTACCTGCCTCCTGTGAAACCTGTATGCAGGTCTGAAGCAACAATTAGAACTGGACATGGAACTGGACTGGTTCAAAATTGGGAAAGGAGTAGGTCAAGGCTGTATATTGTCACCCTACTTATTTAACTTCTATGCAGAGTACATCATGCAAAATGCTGGGCTGGTTGAAGCACAAGCTGGAATCAAGATAGGGAGAAATATCAATAACTTCAGATATGCATATGACACTACCCTTATGGCAGAAAGCAAAGAGCAACTAAAGGGTCTCTTGATGGAGGTGAAAGCGGAGAGTGAAAAGGCTGGCTTAAAACTCAACGTTCAAAAAAAATGAATATCATGGCATCCAGTCCCATAACTTCATGGCAAATTGATGAGGAAACAATGGAAACAGTGACAGTCTTTATTTTCTTGGACTTCAAAATCAGCGTGGATGGTGATTGTAGCCATGAAATTAAAAGATGCTTGCTCCTTGGAAGAAAAGCGATGACAAACGTAGACAGGGTGTTAAAAAGTAGAGACATTACTTTGCCTACAAAGGTCCATAGAGTCAAAGCTATGGTTTTTCCAGTAATCATGTATGGATGTGAGAGCTGAACAATAAAAAAAGCTGAGTCTCAAAGAAGTTATGTTTTCGAACTGTGGTGCTGAAGAAGACTTTTGAGAGTCCCTTGGACTGCAAGATGAAACCAGTCAATCCTAAAGGAAACCAGTCCTGAATATTCACTAGAAGGACTGATGCTGAAGCTGAAGCTCCAATACTTTGGCCACCTGATTCGAAGAACTGACTCATTTGAAAAGACCCTGATGCTGGGAAAGACTGAAGGCAGGAGGAGAAGGGGACGACAGAGGGTGAGATGATTGGATGGCATCACTGACTCAACGGACATGAGTTTGAGTGAGCTTTGGGAGTTGGTGATGGACAGGGAGGCCTGGCATGCTGCAGTTCATGGAGTGTCAGAGAGTCGGACACAACTGAGCAACTGAACAAGTCATGCCCTGCAGTGATTTTGGAGCCCAAGAAAATAATTTCTGTCATTGTTTCCACTTTTTCCCTTTCCATTTGCCACAAAGTGATAGGACAATTGGATGCCATGATCTTAGTTTTTAGAACGCTGAGTTTTAAGCCTGTTTTCTCACTTTCCTTTTTCACTCTCATCAAGAGGCTCCTTAGTTCCTCTTTGCTTTCTACAGTTAGAGTGGTATCATCTGCGTATCTGAGATTGTTAATTAGTGTCAGAGAGTCGGACACAACTGAGCAACTGAACAAGTCATGCCCTGCAGTGATTTTGGAGCCCAAGAAAATAATTTCTGTCATTGTTTCCACTTTTTCCCTTTCCATTTGCCACAAAGTGATAGGACAATTGGATGCCATGATCTTAGTTTTTAGAACGCTGAGTTTTAAGCCTGTTTTCTCACTTTCCTTTTTCACTCTCATCAAGAGGCTCCTTAGTTCCTCTTTGCTTTCTACAGTTAGAGTGGTATCATCTGCGTATCTGAGATTGTTAATGGGATTCCTCCCAGCAATCTCTATTTCAGCTTGTGATTCATCCAGCCCAGCATTTGCATGATACACTCTGCATAATTTAGCTTATCACCCTCAAAACAGCCAATGGTCATTCAGACTGTATTGTTGCCAAAATACTTACTCAAGCTTCTTTTATCCTCTGAATGCCAAGAGGTAATGGGATAAACAGGTCAGTTATAACTGGTTATGAGCTAAAGGATTAGACCAGTGGTACAATATCCCATTCCCTTCCCCTCCCAGAAAACATATTCACAGACAATATCTTCACTGCTATGGCTTAACCTAAAGGAATGCCTTCAGTGAATGAAAAAAAAAAATTCATGTCACAGAAGCCAGAAGGAAGTTATGGCATCTCATAGCTGTCAGAGGTCCCTAAGGGCTGTCCTAGACGACTAAATGAACTGTGTCCTGTACAACTTGGAGGACTCCTCCTGAAGCCCAAGCATACAGCTACTTAGTCCCAGTCTGGTATCAAACATCTCAAGCCATCGCGACTCTGGCGCTTCAGGAGATGGCCAATACAGGTCACTTGTGGCATGTGGGATCCAGTTCCCTGGCCAGTGGTTGAACCCCAGCTGCATTGGAACTATGGAGTCTTAGCCACTGGACCACCAGGAAAGACCCAGAAGACGTGTCTTTTTATCCTACTCCTCCCTTCTTAGTGCTTGAAGTTAGACATGGTGACATGCCATCTAGGACCCTGCAGATGAGGCTAATATTTTAGGGCCACAGGTTGAATTGCAGGCTAGACGGAGCCTACATAACAATGTTATATGGGAAATTAATTAGACCGTTAAATTCTATATGATTCTATATTGTTTAAACACCTGTCTTTGTTAACAGTATCTTATTCTGTACCCTAACTGAAACACTTTACAATTTCACTTATTTAACATTTAGAATTTATGCTTTTACTTACTAATTGCTATTCATTTTCTCTAGCTGTTGCAGAGCCTTTCCATCAAGGAACGATAAAATACTCAAAGAAATACACACATTTCTGTACAAAGAGAGATAGCAACTTTGCTAAAAAGAGTGGGTGTTAAAATCAGGCAATAGCTCAGAATGATCATTTTATCAGCTAATTATAAAAATTCAAGTTTGGGTAAAACAAACCCTATTCTCAAGGTTATACACAGTGCTGTCTACTTGTATAGATTATTAACATTGTCTGTTAAGAGAAAGTGCACCTGAATACTGAACTTGATTCTTTTTAAAAAAAATTAGGGCACAAACTAGAAGAAAACATTCCAGTCATTCAAGATAAATGATTTCCTGTTGCTAAATCCTCTTAGCAGATATAAACAAATTATTCTAAATCTATATTTAACAATATTTTAAGTTTGTAGTGCTGCCGGCTGCAACAGACCACACAGAAGCATGGCCGAGAGGAGCTACCCCTTGCCCAAGGTCGAGGCAGTGACCGAGACCACCAGGCTGCAACGGAGCAGGAGCGGCAGAGACGAGCTATCCCACGCCCAAGGTCAGAGGCAGCGACCAAGAGGGGCAACCCCATGTCCAAGGCGCAAGAGGGCTAAGAGGAGCTACTCCACGTTCAAGGTCAGGAGGGGCAGCGGTGAGGAGATACCCCTCATCCAAGGTAAGGAGCAGCAGCTGCACTTTGCTGGAGCAGCCGT
>SJYC01069584.1:0-10852 GCA_006408675.1 Madoqua kirkii
ATGTGTTTGCCTACCTAACAGTAAAGATGTGTTGAAGAAGTTTATCAATATTTACAAAACTGTGGCTTTCAAAAGTTTTGACCACAACCTAGAGAAAACATTTTACAATACGCCCCCCCACACACTATTCTATTTTTCTTTAATGATATTTGTGACTTACTAAATTAGTTTCACATTTGATTTGAGGGGTGACCTACAGAAAAACGCTGCTTTATAGGGTTAAGAAATCCAAGCTCCCATTTAGTTAGTTATTAGTTGGTTAGTATTGGTTAGTATTCATATGCTTCAGCACTTTGCTAAGTTTCTGTTTGGGGAAAAGCAGGATACTGCTTGCAAATTGAAGGCAATAAAAAAGGAACACCATATTCTTATGTTTTACAGTGAAAGGGATACAAAAGCAAAAGCTCAGTGTTCCCCAGGGAACTTCTTATTCCAGTTGTGGAAAAAGATCAGAAACTTAACAGTGCAACCTTAGTGAGGGCCCAGGTAGCCAGGAAAAACCTTTCATGGAATTTGACTTGAAATGGGGAGAAACTGGATATTGGAGGCTGAAGAAATAGCAAAGGCTTGAGGGTAGAAGACTTTTAACTCTGTTGGCCTGGCAGGAATTGGAACTCTAAACTTGAGTGAGGCATTTAACCTTGCTTCCATTAGCTTATCTTGTTTATAAACTGAAGATCTTACTTGAGGTAAAACCTGTCTCTTATACACATCTCCCCACCCCGAGGCCTACTTGGGTTAGGCTGCCTGTGTGTGCGGAGGCCGACGGGACCTTAGGGTGGCGTTGGGAAGTTGTGGCAAGACTGCGCCTGGAAGCCAAGAGCCTGCGTGCTTCAGGTCCCGCTGAGGTGGGAGGCAGTGGGGGAGATAACGGTGACCTAAAAACTCTGGGGCTTACTCGAGGATTAAGGGCACCCAGGTCTGGACACGCTTCCATTTTAGTTAGGGCTCTAGAAGGGAAATGGTTGCCCACTCTGCTTCTGGTGCATGTGGCCCCTGGAGGCCGGAACAGGAGCCCGGCAAGAGGGAGTCTGTCTTCTAACGTACTTTGGGGTACATGGCCCTCTGAGAGGGCGCCAAGGCAACTTCAGCGGAGCGGGGTGGGAGGTTTTGAAATAGGGTTAAAAGGATGACAGAGCAGAATGGTGCCGGGCTGAGAAGAGAGATCAGGCGCCCATTTGCCGGACCACGTGCGGAAAGGCAGAGAGCATCACGACCGTCTTATCGTGCCTTCGCCTTTTATTTCTGCAGCCTTGATTGCCATGTTCCCCGTGGTTCTCCAATTAGAACTTTCATGGTTTTATTTCACTTCTTTAAAAATAGCGTATAGTTGACCAGACTATGGAGGGTGTGCAAAATTGGAAACTTCTAACCTATTTTTGTAGCCACTGGTTTAGCGCCTCACCTTTTCAGCACAATAAGGTTCTATGTGAAATGCCCTCTGGTTTTTTGCTGGACAGTGAGCGGTATGTACGTGAAAGTTAGTCGTGGAAACTAATATAGGAGACAGATTCAAAAATAATTATAATATCTTGTGGACTGTCAGGTGCTGTAGAGGTGTGAACAGTGTAAATGAGGTTTAGAGAGTGGGAGGGATTTGGAGGCATTTAGCAAAGTTTAGTTTGAATTCAAGCTAAAGTCATTAGAGTACGGTTGGTTACAGTACAAAAGATGACACTGTATTAGAGCTGTGACAAGTCACAATTCTGCATTATTAGGTCTAGATTAGACCTGCTGGTTAAGAGGATGCAAGATATGTACAAGAACTAGAAACAGATACAACTTTGTTAGTATGACTACTGCCTTAGGTTAGGAGAAAAGAAAATAGAAGTGATTTGGAAGCTCTATAAGTATATTTAAATTTGTAGAGAGTATCAAGGTTTACCAGAAAGTAATGTTATGGTGGAAACCTGGCTTCAAAATAGGAAAGAAAGTGATCTTGAAAAAAATCACATTCATTCATAAGCCTAGGACCAGTGTGGATGAAACAGGTTGTGAAAATTTCAAAGCCCTGTTTGTGCCTCTCGAATTTCAGACAGACCTGGGTCAACAGATAGGTACTAATAAGAGCCCATTCGAAGTGCATCACAATACTTAGATGGCCCATCTGAAGAAGGAACACAGACAGGCTCCTGTGGAACTTGTGCTGTGAAAAACACTCATCAAACTTAGTATTTGTGCTAGGGGGAATGAATAATAAATCCAGTATTAGCTTTGAAGAATAGAAGCCTGACAGGGGGGCTGAGTGTTAATTGTGAAAGCAAATGTGTTTGCCTACCTAACAGTAAAGATGTGTTGAAGAAGTTTATCAATATTTACAAAACTGTGGCTTTCAAAAGTTTTGACCACAACCTAGAGAAAACATTTTACAATACGCCCCCCCACACACTATTCTATTTTTCTTTAATGATATTTGTGACTTACTAAATTAGTTTCACATTTGATTTGAGGGGTGACCTACAGAAAAACGCTGCTTTATAGGGTTAAGAAATCCAAGCTCCCATTTAGTTAGTTATTAGTTGGTTAGTATTGGTTAGTATTCATATGCTTCAGCACTTTGCTAAGTTTCTGTTTGGGGAAAAGCAGGATACTGCTTGCAAATTGAAGGCAATAAAAAAGGAACACCATATTCTTATGTTTTACAGTGAAAGGGATACAAAAGCAAAAGCTCAGTGTTCCCCAGGGAACTTCTTATTCCAGTTGTGGAAAAAGATCAGAAACTTAACAGGCAACCTTAGTGAGGGCCCAGGTAGCCAGGAAAAACCTTTCATGGAATTTGACTTGAAATGGGGAGAAACTGGATATTGGAGGCTGAAGAAATAGCAAAGGCTTGAGGGTAGAAGACTTTTAACTCTGTTGGCCTGGCAGGAATTGGAACTCTAAACTTGAGTGAGGCATTTAACCTTGCTTCCATTAGCTTATCTTGTTTATAAACTGAAGATCTTACTTGAGGTAAAACATTGCAGCATTCCTCAGACTGTTCACCCTGACTACTTGCAGTAGTTACTTTGAGTGCTTGTTAAATCATGTAGATTTCTGAGTCCAACTACAGATATAAATTCAGAGTCTGTGGAGCTAGGTCCAGGGAATCTGCTTTTTTAACAAGCTCCCTTGCCTATTTGAAAATCATTGAGTGTAGTACTGCCGTAAGATTCAAAGTGTAAGAGAGATTTCTAGGTGCAGACATGTTAATCTTATAATCCATCTTTTATTACTCCATCATTCTGATAGACATTTTGGATATACTTATTCTGATTCAAGTGGATTCAGGGATGTCAACTACAGTTTTTTTGAAAGGACATTCTGAATTTGTTTATTTTTGTCCTTTTTAAGTTTTCTCTTAAATCATTCCAGATTTCACAACTCAAATTTTCAGTTTGTTTCCAATTGCCTGTTTTTATGTATAGAGCATATGTCATTTAGCTTTTTAAAATCTCTTCATAAGCTTTTTTTTTATTATTCTTGTATTGGTTTGCTTTTTATCCCCTAATACCTTGCCATAGGTTTTTGTGTTCATTCCCCTGTTAAAAGTGAAAGGGGTGACACTTTTCACTGGGCTTATCACTGTTTTCTTACATGTGTTTCTCTTGACACCTCATTCATCATGAGTATTAAGTAGACACTCAGTAAATATTTTTTTCTTGACTTAACCTGTACAGTGATTTAGATGGATGTAAATAGCAACCCACTCCAGTATTCTTGCCTGGGAAATACCATGGACAGAGGAGCCTGGTGGGCTATAGTCCATGGGTTCCCAAAGAGTTGGACACAACTTAGCAACTAAACAACATCTCAAATAGCTGGTCTTTAGCAGTTATTGCTTTGTGTTTCAACTGGCAGCAGGTAACCAAGATCATCATCAAAGAAAATTCATTTTTCATAAAGATTTTCCATAGTACAATTGTTAATATCTATAAGCTCAATAAATAATGTTTTGTCTTGTTTGCTACTGTATAACCTTGCATAGTGGTTGGCACTTGACAAGTAGTTATTGAATGCATAATGCAGTAAAATGTCCCACCAAAGTATTGTATGTAGCTTGCTTCTGTTTTTTATGCCTAGAAGACATCCATGTGAGCCACCTTTTTATTTTTACGGTGAAAAATGGCTGTGTTTGCCTCGTCTGGTGTAAATTTTGTAAGGGCCATCTGTCTGCAGCCAGTAGCTCATTCTGACAGTAAGCTGTGTCTTTTGTAGTAGTTACTTCTTTTCCAGTTTCACTGCCACTGCCCTACTTTCAGACTTTATTACCTTTTGCTTAGGTGATCCTAACAGCATCCTAACTGGTTTTCCTGCTTCCAATCCCTTTGTTGCCAGTCCTTTCTACCCACTCATGCTAGTTAAATCTTTTAAAGTGTTAGTCACTCAGTCATGTCTGACTCTTGGCGATCCTGTGGACTGTAGCCCACCAGACTCCTCAGACTCCTCCATGGAATTCTACAGGCAAGAATACTGGAGTGGGTAGCCATTCCTTTCTCCAGGGATTCTTTCCGACCCAGGGATCGAACCTGCATCACTTACGTCTACCGCACTGACAGGTGAATTCTTTACCACTAGCACCACCTAGGAAGCCCAACTCTAATCATGTGACTTTCAGGTTCACATCCTTTCAGTAATTCCCCAACACCTGTTGAATAAAATTCATTGGCATGGCTCTCAAGCCTTTTCATGATCTAATCCCACCTTAGATTTTATCTCTTACCATTATCCATACGTGGAGAAGGAAATGGCAACCCACTCCAGTATTCTTGCCTGAAAAATTTCATGGACAGAGGAACCTGGTGGGCTACAGTCCATGGGGTCATAAAGAGTCAGCCACAACTGAGCACATTACACATAAGACATTACCATTAGCTAGATGTCAGTGTCTCTCTATTCATATTACCTTTTTCTATTCATATGATTTCTTCTAAAAGGCCCCCTTTTTCTGTATCTCTGCCAATTTCTACATATCCTTAAATGGCCCAGCTACATTGCTACCTCTACTATAAAGCTTTTCTCTAGCTCCCAAGTTAGAGTTAGTTTCTCTTTTATATATTTATTTTTTATGAAAGCTAAAACAGAGCATTGCCTGGGAATGTGCTTGTAGAATGACTCAGATTTTTTTGTAACTCTATGTATGTCCAAGAATGACAAGTATTGATTTGGGTGTTAGGAATAACTTTTAGCTAGTAGGCAAATTTGTGAATATTGAATCTCCAAATAATGGCAATTAACTGTTTGTTTGTATCTATAACTGAGCTAATGGGTTTCCCTGGTGTGACTCACTGGTAAAGAATCCGACTACCAATGCAGGAGATGAAGGTTCAATCCCTGGGACGGGAAGATCCCCTGGAGAAGGAAATGGCAACCTGCTCCAATGTTCTTGCTTGGAAAACCCCATGGACGGAGGAGCCTGGTGGGCTACAAACCATGGGGTCGCAAAGTAGTTGGACGTGACTGACCGACTAAAACAACAGTGACTAGACTGTTTCTCCTACTTCCGGAACCTCATGTCTAGATGTATACTTGATTTCTTCAATAGGAAACCTGATGTTTATCTCAAAAACTTGAACATCTTCAGAACAGCACTCATAATACCCTGCCTTCTCCCAGTTGTCCGCATTGCTGTAAATGGTAAATGACTCTGCCTTTCCTTCAGTTATTCAGGCCAAAAATCTAAGAATCATTCTTGATTCTTCCCCTTTCCTTATATTTTCATCTTGTTCACCTCATATCTGGTCCTTCAGCAAGTACCATCATTTTTATTCCAAGACATATATTTAGCCCAGCTACTCTCATTCTGTTTCCACCGTAACTCACTCGCACAGCAGTAGCTTCTGCCGGCTGCCTCCAGTCATTTCTCAACACCCTAGTAACGAGGCTTTTTAAAAGCAAATCGCCATCTTGTCTAAAACCAGCATTTTAGTAGTTTTTGCGTTTAAAATCTGAACTTTTTTCCTGTATCGCTCAGCAGCTGCTTTTCTTTCTAAGCAAACTTGAGTCTGTTTCCTCTCATTTGCTACCTTCAGAGTAATCCTTTGCACTTCCTCATGCTCTTTCACAACCCAGTGCTGCAAACTTGACCCACTGTTCTCATCAGCCTTTAGATCTAACTTTGAAACTCACCCTCCTAGAAAATACTTTCCTAATCACCCTGTTTGAAATAAGCATCCCGTTCTATTTTCTGTCTCAGTCTTTTGAATGTGTTTCCTTTGTTATAGTTTGTAAATTGTTTATTAACTTCTCCATTTACTTTTCTCCGGATTTTCTTTTCTCTTCTGTAGCTTATAAGCCATGCTGTCAGATGGCAAACAGTGACTGGCATATTAGAGCCTTTGGTAACTATTTGTTAAATGCTGAATGATCTAAAATGATATCTTACTGTTTAGCTGGATGGTCTAATCTGTTATTGAGCTAAATAAATTTGTCTTTTAAGATACTCTCAATAGGATTATGTCTTTTATTCATAGGTAGTGGCTTTGCTGTATTATCTCAGGTATTACTAAAGTTACATGACATCTATAGGATTTTCTTTTTCCCTTTAAGTTGCTAATGTTTTAAGCCTTGAATACTCATTTAATTTAAAAATTCTGAGTGATAGTAAAACAAATATCCCTGATTTTACAAAAAAAGAAAAGAATCTTGAGATTCAGAAAGATTGACTTATTCAAGGTCATAGAGCAAAGGCATTTCAAAGGCAAAACAATATCCTGATTCCTAACTTAAGAACTCACTGTTATTTCCATTATACCGCTCCAGTTTTGATAGCATGTTCTAGGATATTACACGCATTCAGAGAACAAGTCTAATTTTCTCAATGAGTTACAACTTTATTGCTTTTAAATTTTACTTTTAAAAATCAGAAGTTTTTGCTGAAAATTATAATGACCTTTACAGCAACTCCAGAGTTTTGGCTTCATTTGTTTGGTCATATGACAGAACTTATTCATCCTGTCATTTTCTTCTGCCAGAGGTGCTGCAGAGAAGACCTTTAATAGTTGTGACAGAAAAGACCTTTAACAGTTGTGTTCATTCATGTCAGATACCAAGAGCAGCAGTAAACTCTCTGAATACTTAGTTTTTGTTACATTTCAGCGTTATTGGGTGGTGTACTACTTTTCAAGGTTGTGAAAGCCTTGAAAGCATTTTAAAATTAGTATTATCCAAACAAAATCAAGAGATGTGAGGAGTTGGTGTTGCTTAACAAGTTTTTTTGTTGTTTGGGTGGGGGGGAGTTGGTAGTTAATTTGTATTTGTTTGGTTTGGGTTTTTTGGCCACACCATGCAGCTTGTGGGATCTTCGTTCCCCAACCGGGGATTGAACCTGGGCCCTTGGCAGTGAAAGCATGGAGTCCTAACCCCTAGCTTGCCAGAGATTTCCTGACTAGTTTTTTGCTCTATTTTCTCTCCAACTGTGCTAGTAGTTTAGAGAGAAACTACTCTCAGATCATCTCAGAAACTACTTTCTCAGATCCATCTGAGAAAGAACTACATGGATATGTGTCCAGTGTATCACTTGTAATCCTTATCTCAGTACCCATCTGATACAAAACCTTAAAAACCAATGCTGCATTTAGTGTTTCAAAAATTATCTCTAGCATAACTTGGCCATGTGATTGGTATTGAGTATCATCTGTAAAAGTAGCTCTGCGCATCCTTGATGTTCTAGGGTCAACAAAAAGATGTTTTAGAGTTCCTGAAGAGAGTTTAGTTTTGGCTAGCTGTTTAGAAGGCACAGGATCTTTGTGTGCTCCTGTATTCAACGCTGCAACCCCATGGACTGTAGCCCACCAGGCTCCTCTGTCCCTGGGATTCTCCAAGCAAGAATGCTGGAGTGGGTTGCCGTTCTCTTCCAGGGGATCTTCCTGACCCAGGACGGAACCACATCTCTTGCATTTCCTGCATTGGTAGGCACATTCTTTGCTTCTGCAAAACCTGGGAAGCCTGTGCAAGAATCTTTATCCTAAAGGAAATATCTCAAGATATATAGCAAGATTTTTGCAAATTTGATTTTTAGGCCATATTTATAAGATTATTCTTCTAGCTTTTAAGAGTTTAAAATTGAGATTGAATTTAAAAGCAAGTTGATAAATTACTGTGAGTGAAGCTGTGTACTGTAATGTTTAGCTTATGTAATTGATAGTGCACAGCATTTGGCAGAAAGAAGCACACAGTTTGTGTTTTTAAATAAATGACAAGAAATTGTTCTACCTTGAATATGTATCAACACTCTTCCTAACTAAAACTAAGAAACTGACCAAGACTAAGTCTTGTCCACTGAATGAGATGATGCATGTAATTGGCACATGGCAAACGTTGTTGTTCAGTCGCTCAGTCTCCGACTCTTTGCGACTGCACAGACTGCAGCAGGCCAGGCTTCCCTGTCCATCACCATCTCCCGGAATTTGATCAAACCCGTGTCCATCAAGTCGGCGATGCCTTCCAGCCATCTCATCCCCTGTCGTCCCTTTCTCCTCCTGCCTTCAATCTTTCCCAGCATCAGGGTCTTTTCCAGGGAGTCAGTTCTTCGCATCAGGTGGCCAAAAAATTGGAGCTAAAATTTAGCTTCAGCATTAGTCCTTCCAATGAATATTCAAGATTTATTTCCATTAGAATTGATTGGTTTGATCTCTTTGCAGTCCAGGGGACTCTCCAGAGTCTTCTCTAACACCACAGTTCAAAAGTATCAATTCTTCTACTCTCAGCCTTCTTTATGGTCCAGCTCTCACATCCATACATGACTACTGGAAAAAACCTTTGTATAGCTTTGACTATACAGATCTTTGTCAGCAAAGTAATGTCTTTGCTTTTTAATATGGTGTCTAGGTTTGTCATAGCTTTTCTTCCAAGGAGCAGACGTCTTTAAATTTCATGGCTGCAGTCACCATCTGCAGTGATTTTGGAGCCCCCCCCCCCAAATAAAGTCTGTTGCTGTTTCCATTGTTTCTCCATCTATTTGCCATAAAGTGATGAGACATGGCAAATACTTGGAAGTTTCTAGGTCTGTCAGCTAAAGTTGTTACCTGTTGAATTTCCATGATGTCTTGCCTTTGTTTTTTTAAATCATGGACATACTTGTGCTTCCCAGTATGCAAAGTATAATTTCTTGCTAAGCAAATTGAGACTGCAGCGAAGTAGTAACTTGTCCAGGGTGATAGACATTGGGGATTCAACCGTGATCTCAGCTTGCCTTCAAAACACACACTGTTCTCCTTTTAGAGGCCGGGGATGGGGAGGTGGGGAGCCAGGGCAGAGTATACTTTTTGTCTGGCGATTTTTCTGAGCTATACCTATTTTCCTTTGCTGGGGTCTAAGCTTTGTGAGGACAGGGATTGCGCCTCACTTGTCTTATTTCAAGGCTTTAAGAGCCCTGCTTATTACTCTGCTGGGTTCATTTAATGAATATTGAGTGAATGAACTCGAATGAATATTGTGTAATTTTTTTTAGAATACAGACTGTAAGCAGCTTTTTAAGAAAAAAGAGTGCGACATGTCTCTCGAGCAAGCCTGCACTATTTCTAGCCTGTGAGAGGCTATATTTACTCATCATTTGTATTTTGTTAACTTCCCAGAAGAATTTGTGTCTGCAGCATTGGGCCCATTGGATACATGTACAGTTTTTTAAGGCTCTTGACCACCAGGACTTAACATTCATTTTGAGCTTGGTAATATGAAAAATGACTTGAATGCTGGAATGTAGGCTGAGGATATGGGCCTTTGTAGCTTTGGAGAGGAAAGGATATTGAAGGAAAGAAACTGTTTCTTGAACGTGTAAAGTATGTTTTCACATGTTCTCTCATTTACTTTAACAAGAAACCTATACAAGACAAATTATCATCTTCTTTTTATTTACAGATGATAAAGTGGAGGATTAAGTCAAGGAAAATGTTTAAAATCACAGTGATTAAATATAGAAGTTGGACCTTAACCCAGGTTGTCCACTCCAAACCCCATAGACTTTTCATGTTTCACTTTTTTTGGTAGTTAGTAGACTACCCTTTTAGTTTTGAAACTTAAATTTCCAAGTAATGTGAAGTCTTGGGTTTTACATTTTGTGACTAAAAATCAGTTCAGTTCAGTTCAGTCGTTCAGTTGTGTCCGACTCTTTTCGACCCCATGAATCGAAGCACGCCAGGCCTCCCTGTTAATCACCATCTCTCGGAGTTCACTCAGACTCACGTCCATCGAGTCTGTGATGCCATCCAGCCATTTCATCCTCAGCCGTCCTCTTCTCCTCCTGCCCCCAATCCCTCCCAGCATGAGAGTCTTTTCCAATGAGTCAACTCTATGCATGAGGTGGCCCAAGTACAGAAGTTTCAGCTTTAGCATCATTCCTTCCAAAGAAATCCCAGGGTTGATCTCCTTCAGAATGGACTGATTGGATCTCCTTGCAGTCCAGGGGACTCTCAAGAGTCTTCTCCAACACCACAGTTCAAAAGCATCAATTCTTCAGAGCTCAGCCTTCTTCACAGTCCAACTCTCACATCCATACATGACCACAGGAAAAACCATAGCCTTGACTAGACGGACCTTAGTCAGCAAAGTAACGTCTCTGCTTTTGACTATGCTGTCTAAGTTGGTCATAACTTTACTTCTAAGGAGTAAACGTCTTTTAATTTCATGGCTGCAGTCACCATCTGCAGTGATTTTGGAGCCCCCCAAAATAAAGTCTGACACTGTTTCCATTGTTTCTCCATCTACTTCTCATGAAGTGATGGGACCAGATGCCACACTCTTCCTCTTTCACCTTCATCAAGAGGCCCTTTAGCTCCTCTTCACTTTCTGCCATAAGGGTGGTGTCCTCCGCATATCTGAGGTTATTGATATTTCTCCCGGCAGTCTTGATTCCACCTTGTTTTTCTTCCAGCCC
>SJYC01069585.1:0-15429 GCA_006408675.1 Madoqua kirkii
GCCTTGGACGCAGGGTAGCTCCACCCAGCCACTGCCCAATTTACATAATTAAGTGAAAATCAGTTCAGTCGCTCAGTCATGTCCGACTCTTTGCGACCCCATGAGTTGCAGCACGCCAGGCCTCCCTGTCCATCACCAACTCCCAGAGTTCACCCAAACCCACGTCCATCGAGTCAGTGATGCCATCCAGCCATCTCATCCTCTGTTGTCCCTTTTTCCTCCTGCCCCCCATCCTTCCCAGCATCAGAGTCTTTTCCAATGAGTCACCTCTTCACAAGAGGTTGCCAAAGTACTGGAGTTTCAGCTTTAGAATCATTCCTTCCAAAGAAATCCCAGGACTGATCTCCTTCAGAATGGACTGGTTGGATCTCCTTGCAGTCCAAGGGACTTTCAAGAGTCTTCTCCAGCACCACAGTTCAAAAGCTTCAATTCTTTGGCGCACAGCCTTCTTCACAGTCCAACTCTCACATCCATACATGACCACTGGAAAAACCTTGACTAGACGGACCTTTGTTGGCAAAGTAATGTCTCTGCTTTTGAATATACTATCTAGGTTGGTCATAACTTTCCTTCCAAGGAGTAATAGGAGTGTCAAATGTTAAACCTTATATATGCTTATTGTAGCTTTAGATTCTTTTTGAAAAATATTCATGTATTTATTCAGCTGCATCAGATCTTTGCTGGGCCATGCATGGGGGATCTTTTGTTGCTGAGCATGGACAGTAGTTGTGGCACACAGGCGCTCTAGTTACTGCACAAGGACTAGGTTGCTTAGCAGCCCATTGGAGCTTAGTTTCCTGACCAGCATTGAAAGCCAGTCCCGTGCATTACAAGACAGATTCTTAACCGTTGGACCACCAGGGAAGTCCCAGTATGGGTTCTTTTTATATTTAGAATCAGTTTAACAAATATGTAAAGATCACTCAAATGGGGTAGAAGTCTATTATTAAGCATACCTTCTTATTCTGAACTTTGTGACTCCCAGAGGGCAGATTTCTTTCATATGTTCGTGTCCCTGAGGCCCCTAGCCCAGTGCCTAGTACTAAAAAGTACTTAGTGTATAAAGAATTATATGAAATTAATAAGTTGGATGGAGAAGGCAATGGCACCCCACTCCAGCACTCTTGCCTGGAAAATCCCATGGGCTGAGGAACCTGGTGGGCCGCAGTCCATGGGATCGCTAAGAGTCAGACAGGACTGAGCGACTTCACTTTCACTTTTCCCTTTCATGCATTGGAGAAGGAAATGGCAACCCACTCCAATCTTCTTGCCTGGAGAATCCCAGGGACAGGGGAGCCTCATGGGCTGCTGTCTATGGGATCGCAGAGTCGGACATGACTGAAGCGACTTAGCAGTAGCAGCAGCAGCAATCAGTTGGAAAGTAATGTGAAGAACTTTATTTCCTTGAAATAATTGTTATTAAATAAGCCCCTTCTCCCTGCTGTGTGGCCCCCTCCTCCCTTTTATTTTCCTGATTGTCAGCTGGGTGTTTTCATTCTGCATTATCACCCTCCCAAGACAGACAGACACACACACGCACGCACGCACGCACGCACGCACGCACGCACGCACGCACACGTTCTTTTGCTAATGTATTTTTAAGAAAGATCTGGGCTGGGATTTGAGGAAATATATTAATATTAAAGGCTGACATGGCATTGTCTACAAGTCTATCCACATAAGAAATTTTATTTTTCTGTTACTGGTTGATTTTCACCAAATTTGAAGGATATTTTGGAGTGGTCTAATTTAAAGTATAGGTTGGATGCTATATATAATATTCACTTGGATTGGCCCTAGAGGAAAACACCTCAAAATTTTCCAGAGAATTTTAAACTGGGGCACAGAGAGAAGCTCATGTAATTCTAATCTGTAGAAGCTACATTGCATATATTAAGGCTCCATGACTAGAGAAACTACTTTCATGTAAAACTGAGCTTGGAAGTATTACTGGATTTGAAGTGTCAGTTTGTGATTAGTTCTTTTCATGTGAGCAGATCTACATAATACATTTTTATTTGTTGTTGTTTAGTCACTAAGTCGTGTCCATCTGTTTTGTGACCCCCATGGACTGTAGCCCACCAGGTTCCTCTGTCCATGGAATTTCCCAGACAAAAAGACTAGAGTGGATTGCCATTTCTTTCTCCAAGGAATCTTCTGACCCAGGATCAAACCTGTCTTCTGCATTGGCAGGTGGATTCTTTATCACTGAGCCACTAGGGAAGCCTTCATGCTTCTATTTAGAGATTTACTAATTTAAATGAGGTTAATGCTTTTCTGGATTACTGGGAAGATGTGGTCAGCCATCCAGAACCAGACATTCTGGAGAGCTAAGTCAAGTGGGCATTAAGCACTGCTGTTAATAAAGCTAGTGGATGTGACAGAACTCCAGTAGAACCCTAAAGGATGATGCCATCAAGATGTTGCCTTCAGTATGTCAAGAAATCTGAAAGACCTAGCAGTGGCCACAGGACCAGAAAAGGTCAATCCTCATCCCAATTCCAAAGAAGAGTAGTACTAAAGAATGTGCTACCATCAGACAGTTACACTCGTCTCCCATACTAGTAAGGGCATGCTTAAAATCTTGCATACTAGGCTCAGCATTATGCCATCCAAGAACTTCCAGATGTCCAAGCTCAGTTTAGAAAAGGAAGACGAACCAGAGATCCAATTGCCAACTTTCCCTGGATCATAGAGAAAACAAGAGAATTCCAGAAAAAACATCTACCTCTTCCAGAAAAACATTGACTACGCCAAAGCCTTTGACTGTGTGGATCATAATAAACTGTGAAAAGCTCTTAATGAGATGGGAATACCAGACCATCTTACTTGTCTCCTGAGAAACATGAATGTGGGCCAGGAAGCGACGGTTAGAACCCTGTATGGAACAACTGACTGGTTCAAGATTGAGAAGGAGTGCCACTCGGCTGTCTGCTGTCACCCTGTTAGTTTAACCTATACACTGAGCACATCATGAGAAATGCCAGGCTGGATGAGTTACAAGCTGGAATCAAGACAGTTGGGAGAAACATCAACAACCTCAGATAGGCAGATGATATCACTCTAATGGCAAAAAGCAAAGAGGAACTAAAGAGCTTCTTGATGAGGTTGAATGAGGTGAGTGCAAGAGCTGGCTTAAAACTAATTATTAAAAAAACTAAGATCGTGGCATCCGACCCCATTACTTCGTGGCAAATAGAAGGAGAAAAGGTGGAAGTAGTGACAGGTTTCTTCTTCTTGGGCTCTAAAATCACTGTGGATGGTGACTGCAGCCATGAAATCAGAAGATGTTTGTTTCTTGGCAGGAAAGCTATGTCAAACCTAGACAGTGTTGAAAAGCAGAGACATTACTCTGCTGACCAAGGTCAATATAGTCAAGGCTATAGTCTTCCCAGTGGTTACATACAATTGTGATAGCTGGACCGTAAAGAAGGCAGAGCACAAAAGAATTGATGTCCTGTGGTGCTGGCAGAGACTCCTGAGAGTCCCTTGGAAGATCAAACCAGTCAATCTTATGGGAAATCAACCCTGAATACTCATTGAAAGACTGATGCTGAATTTGAAATTCCAGTATTTTGGTCATCTGATGTAAGTAGCTAATTCATTGGAAAAGTCCCTGATGCTAGCAAAGATTGAAGGCAGAAGGAGAAGAGGGCGTCAGAGAATGAGATGGCTGGATGGCATCACCGATACATTGAACATAAATTTGGGCAAACTTTGGGAGATGGTGAGGGACAGAGAGGCCTGGAGTGCTGCAGTCCATGGGGTCGCAGAGTCAAACACGACTGGGCAGCTGAACAACAACAGTGCTTTTCCAGGACAAGGCCTTCTTGACCAGTGGTAGCAGAATACGAGACCAGATTAGTGCTATTGGTGGTGGTTAGGAGAGGCACAACCATGATAGTGTATCCTTTCTTCCTGCTGTTGACTTTTTCTTTAGGATAGGAGGCTTTTTATCAGTATTTCATGATATCAGGCATTTGCAGGGAGTTGTTGATGACATTTGGAGTCCCAATAATCATGAAGCCCAAGAGATAGTGGAAAATTGGGAAATCTGCATAGACCAAATTGATGTCCTGTGGTGCTGGCAGAGACTCCTGAGAGTCCCTTGGAAGATCAAACCAGTCAATCTTATGGGAAATCAACCCTGAATACTCATTGAAAGACTGATGCTGAATTTGAAATTCCAGTATTTTGGTCATCTGATGTAAATAGCTAATTCATTGGAAAAGTCCCTGATGCTAGCAAAGATTGAAGGCAGAAGGAGAAGAGGGCGTCAGAGAATGAGATGGCTGGATGGCATCACCGATACATTGAACATAAATTTGGGCAAACTTTGGGAGATGGTGAGGGACAGAGAGGCCTGGAGTGCTGCAGTCCATGGGGTCGCAGAGTCAAACACGACTGGGCAGCTGAACAACAACAGTGCTTTTCCAGGACAAGGCCTTCTTGACCAGTGGTAGCAGAATACGAGACCAGATTAGTGCTATTGGTGGTGGTTAGGAGAGGCACAACCATGATAGTGTATCCTTTCTTCCTGCTGTTGACTTTTTCTTTAGGATAGGAGGCTTTTTATCAGTATTTCATGATATCAGGCATTTGCAGGGAGTTGTTGATGACATTTGGAGTCCCAATAATCATGAAGCCCAAGAGATAGTGGAAAATTGGGAAATCTGCATAGACCAGAAGGAACAGCTGCAGTTCTAGCCACTACACAAGCTTATATTGCTGAGAAGGAAGGAAAATCGGCAGGGCTTGGAGCGTAGGACCACCTGTGGCCTGCTGACCATTGGAAGTCTATAAAATGGACACTGAGAGTTCCTGACCACTGACTGAGGGCTTCTGACTGTTCACAAGGAGAGATGGTTTCGTCTGGGATGTGGGCGGCTCTGAGCATGTTGCAGTTGTCTCAAAGGAATTTCCTTTAACTGGTGGTTTTTAAATAGTTTTTAACCACTTAATTTCACCTTTTTACAGTTAGTATATAAATTGTTGTTATTGCTTAGTCCCTAAGTCATGTCCAGCTCTTTTGTGATCCCATGGACTTGTTGCCTGCCACGCTCCTCTGTCCATGGGATTTTCCAGGCAGGAATACTGGAATGGGTTGCTATTTCCTTCTTCAGGGGGTCTTCCCAACCCAGGAATTGAGCCTGTCTCCTGCATTGGCAGGTGAGTTCTTTACTATTGAATCACCAAGGAGGCCCAGTATATAAAATGACTCAATTTAGTCATTTACATGAGTAAAATGGAAGTATATAAGTTACTATGTTAGTTTCCTGAAAGAAAGTGAAGTCGCTCAGTCGTGTCCGACTCTTTGCAACCCCATGGACTGTAGCCCACCAGGCTCCTCAGTCCATGGGATTCTCCAGGCAAGAATACTGGAGTGGGGTGCCATTGCCTTCTCCAGGGGATCTTCCCAACCTGGGGATTGAACCCCAGTCTCCCACATGGCAGGAGAATTAGTTAAATGAAGCTTCGCGTATATGAGGCTTGTGAGCTGCCAAATAAAAAGATGGGGAACTCTGTGGACTTGAAGCTGTGAGACTTCAAGTGGAGTAAAGCTTACATAGAAAGGTGAGGATGGCCCCAGAAAACCTGAAAAAATAAGTTTGGCTAGAGAGAGGATGGTCTGAAATAAATGGCATGTGAGAATTGACAGGTAAGGTGGTGATACTGGAAAGTATTGATAGAATTAAATATAAGTTTTATATTCCTGATGGGGCTATGGCTGTAAGTCCAAGTCCCTTTCTAGGGTTTCTGACCATTCTCTATGCACTGTCTCCTCCACCCCACCTCATCCCTGCCCCCCAGTATACATAAACAGAAATGAGAAAGAGATAGCATTAAAAGAGCAGAGCAGCACAGAAGAAAGAAACCAAACCAAGAGAAAGGACACCTCGTTTCAGCATTAGCCGTCTGCCTTTAACAAGTTGCTCAAAACTCAGCAGATTAAATTTGGATTAACTAGGAATTTAATCAAGTAAAAAACAGCTTTTGTTTTGATTTTTCTGCTATAAATGTCTCTTTTTTCCAACTGCATATTCCTGATAATTTAGCACAAATGTATCTAATGTCACATTAGAAAACCTGTGCACGTTCATATTGTTTTCTTGACTATAGGTCTGCTATAATAAGTGATGAAAGTTTGTTCTGCAAGAACTGAGAATAAAGCAATTGAAACTAGTATATTGATTATTAACTTATTGTGTTGAATATGAGAAAAATGGGCAAGTGAAAAGAAGTAATAAGATCCAGAAAGAAGAGATTGGAATACAGATTCCTGGTCCTTTTCTTCAGGGTCCTGAATCTAAGTACATTTCTGGCGATGGGACTCAGAAATGCTTAATTTAAAAAAACAACTAGTGATTCTGATTAAAAGCTAGAATTGGTGTTCATTCTACTCATGAAAATCTCTCAGTACTATCATTTTGTTTTAGAGATGTTGGGAAAGCTGAGATAGCCTTTTTAAACTGTGGCATTGGGTTAATAAAGCTTTTAAATCCTAGAATAGTATAGCCATTCAATTGTAGGATTACAGGGGACGTTAGAGATTACCTAATACAAAGACCAATGAACTATGGTCCATGGACCAAATATGGCCCTCCACCTATGTTTATAAAATTCTTTGGAACACAGGCACACTCATTTGTTTATGTATCATCTCTGGCTGTTTTTGTGCTAGCAGAGTTTTATGTTGTAACAGAAACTACATGGCTTATAAAGCCTAAAATATTTTCTGTTTGGCCCTTTACCAAAAACGTTCGTGGACTTTTGAATAGATCAGACCTATTATTTTTACAGATGTAGAAATAATACTCAAAGATAATAAAGTACTCCGAGTACACAGCCAGTTGGTGGTCAGAGTGCAAGTACCATATAGTTCTTGCTTCCATTCCATTATTTTTTGTTGGAGGTAGTGATGCCTAGATGAAGTCAGAATATAAGTTTGTGGTACAAATTTCACTTATAAGTTCATTCTTTTTTACACTACAAGTTCCTAGAAATGGTAGTCTGACAAGTCTTAGATGACACAGCTGTACAAAAGTCTTTTTAGTTTTGGTTGGGGGTAGAATTTGACCACTGATTCTATTTCCTGAGTATAGATCTTTGGTTTGATCTGCCGGGCAGTTTGATAACAGAATCCATTTTTGTTGCTATGCAGCCAAATGGACGGACCATTGAAGTGGCTGAGGAAGAAGTTGTCCGAACTCCTCGAAGTGTAACAGCAAAGCAGCCAATAGAGACAGACAAGAAAAACGAAAAGGTAAGTTTGGGAGCTTAGGACATTATATGCAAGGCTCTTAATAAAGAGAGTGACATAAAAAAATGTTACATACACATCACCACCACCACCCACCCCCATTTAAGGAAAACTAAAAATGTGAGCTTATCATAGTGGATGGTTAGATAGTGAAGGTTTAAGTAAGTTGTGTGTTTTTAAGGAAGGATGTATCACTATGTGTTTCTAAACATTGCTGTGGCATTATTAAGCATTCTGCCTAAGACAGCTTATTCATGACTTGAACATCTCTTATATGAATAAGGTTCTAGATATGTTACATATTTCTTACAGGAAAACAAAATTGTGTTACCTTTGCAACAGTGCACATCTGACCTAAAAATCTTGACAGAATTGCCCTATTGTAGTGTTAAAATAGATTTCTTTTGTGATAGCAGCATAATCATCTGTTTACTAGATACAATTTGACTTTGTTTAACAAAGGAAAATGTTCTATACTTAGGTTGTTATTAAAAGATTTGGGTGTGCACTGTTAAATTTTCAAATAAGACAGTGTATACCCCATGAATGATACATCCCTGGGATTTTATTCATTTTCTAGTTGCCAGTGTTAGAACTGACCCATTTTTATTTGACTTAATTTACCTCGTAAGTAGGCAAAATGTACAAGAAACTTAACAGTGGTACCTCCTGCTATGGGCAAGAGACTTCTTATTTAATTCCTTTTGGTATATTAAAAACTACATACATGACCAGTGGCATAACAACAAAAGAGATGAACTCGGGTGCCAGCTTTTGCAAATTTCTTATAATATGAAGACTACCATATTAGAAGCTGCTGTCTCCTCTAGGCACTCTCTTATTACCAAACTTCTTAAAAATTAAAATAATAAAAAAAGAAAACTGCACACACATGCACACCCTTTTCTTTCTTCTCTTTTTTTTTTTTTAACCCTGTGCATACGTAACTCCTTTTCAGGGGAAAGCAAACAAAGAAGCGGCCACAGGTAAGTAAGTAGTTTCTAGAAGCCAAGGCACTGTGGCTCCTGCCCCATAGCATCATGGTGTGAAGTGGTTGATATAGTTTCTTAAGGCTTGTAATTTCAAAGTAACACTGAAGAACTGGTGAGATCAATTCTGCCCCTGTAATCCAGAGAAATTGGCCTAGGGCCAAGATAACTGCAGGTAGGATAACTTAAAATGAAGGATAGTTGTGGGAAAGAATTAAATATATGGCTGACTTGTCCTTTGGCAGTAAAATAAATAGAAAATTACTTGTATAAACAAATAAGCATACAGTTTAGGAATTGTGAACTTAACACTGTGAATAGTTTGTATGTTTAATTAGCTTTATAGATTCATACTTCTTGCATCTAATGTTCCTTATTCTTGGGCTTTCTCTCTACTAGTGAGCATTTTATACTTAACTCCTGCTTCTACTCCCTGAATTATCCTGAAAAATCTGTAGTTGGAATAATTTATCAGCTACCATTTGTCGCTGATTAATCATATATAGATTGTATGTATTAGGATGTAAAACCACAGGATGATTAAAATCATTCTGAAGTATCTTACGTTAGAAAATAATTGTCATAGTTGACATTTGTTAAGTATCTATAATGTGGCAGGCACTGTGCAAGATGAGGTAAATGTATTTACTCATATAGTAGGAACAACTTATTGAGTGCTCACTGAGTGTACTTTTAAGACTTTCTAGAATATTTATACATGCTCCTTTAATTATCCTTATAAGAACACTAAGGAGGTGGTATTAGACCTGTCTTAAAAAGAAACCTGAGGCAAAGTCTGTGCATTTTTACTGCTTTGTATTATTTCTAATCCTTTCAAAAACTCCTCCAGGCAAATAGTATTAGCCCCATTTACAGATAAGGGCTCTGAAGTATAGAGGAATTTGGTGATTTCTCTTAATTTCATGTATATTAATAGTTTCTGAACTAGGAATTGAACCCAACTCATTCTGATGCCAAAGCCCGTGCACTTTGTGATCACTTGGCAGAACCACCTCCTTTTAGCCGCTGTTGCCTTGTCAGTGCAAGGCTTCTGCCTTTGGTTAGTTGCCTATTTGATTTGACTTTTTGCTTAATAATAAACGCTACAACCCATGACTGGTGTTTCTTTTTTCCATTTTGCATCTAAAATTTATCCTTTTTAACTTGGTTCAGTCCAGCTCTCTTCAGTTAATTTTTTGTGCTGCGTGCTTTTATGTGTTTTAAATGTGTAGGTTTTTTTCAGACTTCTTGTCTTTTTTTATAAATAAATATTTTAGATCTATTATGTACCTTAATATAGCAAGTAAGTGAGTGAAGTCGCTCAGTCATGTCCGACTCTTTGCGACCCTGTAGACTGTAGCCCACCAGGCTCCTCTGTCCATGGGATTCTCCAGGCAAGAATACTGGAGTGGGTTGCCATTTCCTTCTCCAGGGGATCTTCCCAACCCAGGGGTCGAACCCAGGTCTGCATTGCAGGCAGATACTTTAACTTCTGAGCCACCAGGGAAGCCCTGTTCCTTAATATATATTATTATATATTTGTTTTTGTCTCAGACCCACACCTTAGGCAATTTGAGAAATACAGTTTGCCCGTAAAGCAGCTGGACTCTGCAGTGATACTGAATGCCTTGTCTTGTCACTTGCTTGTTGTTGTTGCTTAGTCACTGAGTCATGCCATGAACCCATGGGCTATAGCCTGCTAGGCTCGCTGTCCATGGGCCTTTCCAGCCAAGGATACTGGAGTGGGTTGACATTTTCTTCTCCAGGGCATCTTCCTGACCCGGGGTTCAAACCTGCATCTCCTGAATTGGCAGGTGTATTCTTTACCACTAAGCCACCAGGGAAGTCCATCACTTGAGTAAGCCTTACAGATAAAACTTTGTCTAAAAAGCAGATAAGAGGAGCTGTAGATCTTGAGGGTATAAAGCAAGTTAAGCCACCAGGTTTAAGCAAGTTTAAGCACCAGGTCAGTGCTTGACCCAAAAGTGCTTGAAGGCCAGTGCTTCATTGATGCTAGTCTCTAATAGAATATACATTGGTCCATTAGCTGGTCTGAATGTATTGTGCTACTAGATGCTGAAAGGGAGTAAAGAAAAACAGAAGATGCACTTACCCTCAGAGGATTACAGCCTTGTTAAGGAAAGGCAAACATAAGAGAAGGCATCAGGTAAGGCCTTGAGTGCCAGGTGTTCAGAGAAGGATTATCCCGTTTGGGTAGCCAGAAGAGATTGACTTAATTGGACTGTTGTGGATGGGGATGGTATTTCAGTAAGTAGAAGTGGGGGGCCAGCTTTGGCAGAGGAGAGAAACAAGTGAATACAGTCATTGTTCATTGAAACAAAAGAATATATTTAGACATTCTCAAGGGAAAGGCCAATCAAGTTTGACAGGTCAGGGTGGAGTGGGGTGTGATAGAAACTTAGATATGTTCAGCAATATCTATATTGAACGAATCAGCATTGCATCCATGATTGTAAAGGTCTGAATTAAGATAGAAGTATAAAGGTGGTTAGTAAGAAAAATAACAAACGCAAAAATGTATAACATTTAGTCACCATCAGGTTGTTGAGGACGAAGTCAGTGATTGTCCTACTGAAATATTTATTATAAGTATTAACAGCTTCTTAACCTTTTGTGCTGTACACAATGTACAAAGTATTTCCACATCTCTTAATCCTAAGGAACAGCTCTGGGGAGGAGGGAGAAGGATATTATCTTTTTTTTTTTTAATACAGCTAATTGAAAAGAGTTTAATGAGTTTCCCAGGATCACATAGTAGTAAGGAATGGTCTCTCAATTTCTCTGAAATAGCAGTCCTCAAAGTGTGGCCCATGGACCCCTTGGGCAGAGGTTCCAAGGACCTATTTTGGGTCCCAGAAGACAAAACTGTTTTCTTACTAATTGAAACATTGTCCTTTTTACTCTAATTCTTGCATTAATGGTCCAAAAGCAACAGTGAGCAAAACTGTTGACTCTGTAGCACAAACAAGTCAGTGACACCAAACTAACAGTAGCTGAATTCTTTACAGTGTCTACTTACAGCGTGAAAAACCTTGTTCCACTTGAGAAGTTCACTTGATGAATCGATAAAAATGATAATTAATTTTATTAAATCTTGACCTCCGAATACATGCCTTTTAATTTTGTGTATGACGAAATGGGAAGTATGCATAAAGTATGCTGTGTACTGAAAAACAGTGATTGTCTTGAGGGAAAACACCAGTGCAACTGAGTTGCAGGCTGGACTAGCTGCTTAGTTCTTGATACTCCATTTTCACCTGAGAGAACAAGTAGTAAACAGGCCATGGTTATTTAGAGTTCGATATTTGTAGAATTTTCTCAAAAATAGTCAGGACACTTCAAGGAAAACAGCTGCTAGTATTGTTGAAAAGTGCTTTGTTTCCAAGTAAAAATTAGAAATTTGGAAAATGTCTACCGCCATGAGCTCAACAACATCCCAGTACTTAATGAATTTATGATGAGATCAGTGGTGATGTTAACAATTTTTTTAAGATATTGCATATAACGGAATGCTTTTTAACCTTTTGAGGGATGTATATACTCTGCTTAGTATAAGTCAGCAAATGCTCAATGATTGCATGTTCTAAAATTAGCCAAGTATAAAAGATTCCTTTAAGGTGCAAGATCAGTGGATTTTAATGTAGTATAGAAAGCTCATTGACGAAGTTTCGACTTCAACATTGCAACAGTTTTTAAGAAACTACATTTGACAAGTTTTGGTGTAATATTTTTTCCTTCTTCTATTTAAAGTCCTTCGTGACTTCTCATTGTTCTTGTTCTACAGTCATAAATATAATCAAAGGCACTGTAGCTCAAATCTTTTCCTACTGATCTTCTCTAAGCTCCAGACACATTGGTTTTATTCTTTTTTGTTAAACGGCTTTATTCTGAGATATAACTTAGCTCTTTCATGTGTACAGTTTTAGTGTATTTACAGAGTTGTACAGCTATGACCACAATCTAATCTTTAAAGAGTTTCCTCTTCCCAAGAAGAAAAGGTGTGCCTGTTCAGCAGTTGCTCCGTTTTCCCTGTCCTCCTCTTGCAACTACTAATCTTTGGTGTACTATCAAGAATATCACAATTACACAAAATTGTAAAGCAATTATACTTAATTATACTTAATTGCTTTACAAATATATTTTTATGCAAAAAAAAAGCACTGTTATGTAGAAAACTACTGAAAAACTACTCCTTCCAGTTAAATATCTGCATGTATGTAGCTATATTTTTTATATGCCTCAATCAAACAATGTATCAAAGTAAATTAATGCAAAAACATATATGCAAATCTGGGTTTTTTGTTTTTGTTTTTTAATGGAGCCAGATGCAAAAGATATTTGCACAGTGTAAAACATGACATTCTTCTCATTAAAATGTTTGTTTTGGAAAACAGGTTGCTTATATAGGTACAATTATGCAATATATAGTTTATTCTTTGAAATAAGTTAATTCATATCTAAACAAATTCTTAGTTTAAATTTGTAATGGTAGATATCAATGGACACAACCCACACAAAGGCCCTTCAATATTCTGAACACATGTTAAGAGTATAAAAGATTATCCTATGACCAAGACGTGTGAGGAGTAATTCGTGTTTAGAAGACCAAAGACAAAATTATTCTGAGGCAGCATAGATTTAATACAAGCATAAACTATAGCAGCTCTTAGCAAAATAGAGAAAAACCTGCATGCCCAGGGAACTTACATTCATTTGTTTTATCTTCCATAATGCATCTTAGAAACTGTAGTTTCAAACCAGGGATTGTCAGACCAGGACCAACTGCTCATATCAGGCTCTCTGCCTATTGTTGAAAGTTTTATTGGAACACAGACAGACTTACTCATTTATATATCATCGTCTGTGGCTGCTTTTGCAATACAGCAGCAAAGTTGAGTAAGTGCAAAAGAGGTCTTATAGTTTACAAAGTCTGTCTGGTCTCTTTTTTTCTTTTTTCCCCTGAACCCTTGTTTACTCTTAATATAGTCTTTTGGGTTCATTAAAATGTCTTGTTATCTGGAGTGGTTTAATATCATCTGATTCTCTAAGTCTTGGACTCTTTGACCTTCCAGGCTCCCTTGTACCAAGTCTATAGCTTTGTGATTTGGGTTCCACCCAAGGAATTAATTTTCAAGGCCTTCTTTAAGGTTAACCAAGAGAACCCTCATTTCTGCCTCTAGAGTTTTCAGTCTGAATGCCTAACAAACAGTGGAACTGAGACTAGAACCAGGACTACCACCTTAGCACATTGTTTTTCCGTGATGCTGTAGTTCTGTCTGGCAGGAAGTGGTAGGGGGTTCAAAAGTGAAACAGTGAATTTGTTTTTTAAAGTGCTTAGATTGAAACAAGAATGGATCACCCAAGTGGAATTAGTTTAAGCTATTGTGCAGGATGAATCACAAGCTGGAATCAAGATTGCCAGGAGAAATAGCAGTAATGTCAGATATGCAGATGACACCACCGTATGGCAGAAAGTGAAGAGGAACTAAAGAGCCTCTTAATAAAGGTGAAACCGGAGAGTGAAAAAGCTGGCTTAAAACTCATCATTCAGAAAACTAAGATCATGGCATCTGGTCCCATCATTTCATGGCAAATAGATGGGGAAACAATGGAAACAGTGACAGATTTTATTTTCTTGGGCTCCAAGATCACTGCAGACAGTTACTGCAGCCATGAAATTGAAAGACGCTTGCTCCTTGGAAGAAAAGCAATGACAAACCAAGACAACATATTAAAAAGCAGAGACATTACATTGCCAAAAAAGGTCTGTATAATCAAAGCTGTGGTTTTTCCAGTAGTCATGTACGGATGTGAGAGCTGCACAATAAAAAGGCTGGTTGCCGAAGAATTGATGCTTTCAGACTGTGGTGCTGGAGAAGACTCCTGAGAGTCTCTTGGACTGCAGGAAGATCAAACCAGTCAATCCTAAAAGAAATCAGTCCTGAATATTCACTGGAAGGACTGATGCAGAAGCTGAAGCTCTAAAACTTGGGCCACCTGGTGCAAAGAGTCAGGTCATTGGAAAAGACTCTGATGCTGGGAAGATGGAAGTGTCACGAGGAGAAAGGGGCAGAGGACTAGATGGGTGGATGGCATCACTTACTCAACGGACATGAGTTTGAGCAAACTCTGGGATATAGTAAAGGACAGGAAAGTCTGGTGTGCTGCAGTCCATGGCGTCACAGAGTTGGACAACTGAAAGACTGAACAACAACAAAAAATTGGAAATGTGAGAGCCCAATCTAGGAAAGAGTTAAGGGCTCCATAAAAGAAGTTCTTAAGAAAGGTTTCTTATAAATTTTTAAGATTATAAGTTGATAACCATGCGGCTTATGCAATGTACCGTAACCGATGAGCTAACACCAAATATATTTAAATAATTTAAAGGCTTGGTTGGTTGAGAGGGCAGTGAAAGTTGGGTAAATAGGGCTATTTGTAATTCAGTCTTTAGGCCCTTTCATTAATAAACCGAACATTAATTGAACACTTCTGTGTGCAAAATACAGCATTGTAGGCTCTAGCAATATAATGGTTGGTAAAACAAGATAAAAAGGTTAATAAAAGAGTCACTGTTCTCATGAAGTTTAGTGGGGAAAACAACTAGAAACAAGCAAGTATAAATGCTGTGAAAGAAAATAACCAGGATGAGAAGAGTTAAAGTGCAAATTGTGTGCACTTCCCGACACCTGCAGCTCTACTCTTCCATTCAAAAAAATGTATCAGGATAGTATGAGGGGGTGATCCAGAGTCTAGTTTAAATCACACCCACTCCTCAAAATGGGGAAAATCAGTTGCAAGCCTCTCTACTTTTAAAAAGATTTGTGACATTTTTCATAATCTCATCTTGATTTTGTGTCAAGTTACTAAGTTGAATTAAGAATTGCTAGTTTAGATAGAGAAATGGAATTCATATGTCTTTTGGGCCTTTCATTTTATCCTTTGCTATTTAACCAGGCGCAGCTCGCTTGTATGTTTGAGACAAGTGAGGAGAATAGTGCCAGAATGGTGAGCAGTATCAAATTAGGGACTTGCCATATTTGTTTAGGTAGAAAGAAAATGAAGTTGATCCTGAAGCAATCGTTTTCATACTTTTCAGGTGGCATTTGCTAAAACTTTCAAAATAAATTTCACTAACAACTTTTAATTTTGTCGAGTACA
>SJYC01069586.1:0-10286 GCA_006408675.1 Madoqua kirkii
CAAACCAAGACAACATATTAAAAAGCAGAGACATTACATTGCCAAAAAAGGTCTGTATAATCAAAGCTGTGGTTTTTCCAGTAGTCATGTACGGATGTGAGAGCTGCACAATAAAAAGGCTGGTTGCCGAAGAATTGATGCTTTCAGACTGTGGTGCTGGAGAAGACTCCTGAGAGTCTCTTGGACTGCAGGAAGATCAAACCAGTCAATCCTAAAAGAAATCAGTCCTGAATATTCACTGGAAGGACTGATGCAGAAGCTGAAGCTCTAAAACTTGGGCCACCTGGTGCAAAGAGTCAGGTCATTGGAAAAGACTCTGATGCTGGGAAGATGGAAGTGTCACGAGGAGAAAGGGGCAGAGGACTAGATGGGTGGATGGCATCACTTACTCAACGGACATGAGTTTGAGCAAACTCTGGGATATAGTAAAGGACAGGAAGTCTGGTGTGCTGCAGTCCATGGCGTCACAGAGTTGGACAATTGAAAGACTGAACAACAACAAAAAATTGGAAATGTGAGAGCCCAATCTAGGAAAGAGTTAAGGGCTCCATAAAAGAAGTTCTTAAGAAAGGTTTCTTATAAATTTTTAAGATTATAAGTTGATAACCATGCGGCTTATGCAATGTACCGTAACCGATGAGCTAACACCAAATATATTTAAATAATTTAAAGGCTTGGTTGGTTGAGAGGGCAGTGAAAGTTGGGTAAATAGGGCTATTTGTAATTCAGTCTTTAGGCCCTTTCATTAATAAACCGAACATTAATTGAACACTTCTGTGTGCAAAATACAGCATTGTAGGCTCTAGCAATATAATGGTTGGTAAAACAAGATAAAAAGGTTAATAAAAGAGTCACTGTTCTCATGAAGTTTAGTGGGGAAAACAACTAGAAACAAGCAAGTATAAATGCTGTGAAAGAAAATAACCAGGATGAGAAGAGTTAAAGTGCAAATTGTGTGCACTTCCCGACACCTGCAGCTCTACTCTTCCATTCAAAAAAATGTATCAGGATAGTATGAGGGGGTGATCCAGAGTCTAGTTTAAATCACACCCACTCCTCAAAATGGGGAAAATCAGTTGCAAGCCTCTCTACTTTTAAAAAGATTTGTGACATTTTTCATAATCTCATCTTGATTTTGTGTCAAGTTACTAAGTTGAATTAAGAATTGCTAGTTTAGATAGAGAAATGGAATTCATATGTCTTTTGGGCCTTTCATTTATCCTTTGCTATTTAACCAGGCGCAGCTCGCTTGTATGTTTGAGACAAGTGAGGAGAATAGTGCCAGAATGGTGAGCAGTATCAAATTAGGGACTTGCCATATTTGTTTAGGTAGAAAGAAAATGAAGTTGATCCTGAAGCAATCGTTTTCATACTTTTCAGGTGGCATTTGCTAAAACTTTCAAAATAAATTTCACTAACAACTTTTAATTTTGTCGAGTTCATTTCTTTTTTCTTTTTTTTTTTTTACCTTTATTTTTGGCCTTGCCTCGTGGCATGCAGGATCTTAGTTCCCTGACCAAGGGTTAAATGTGCACCCCCTGCAGTGACCACCAGAGAAGTCCCATCAAGTACTTTTTTCCTGCTGATTTTTTAAAATTAATTCTTATTGGAGTATAGTTGCTTTACAGTGTTGTGTTAGTTTCTGCTGTATAACAGAATGAGTCAGCTGTATGTACACGTGCACCCACTCTTTTCTAATGTCCCTCCCAGTTAGGTCACCACGAATAGCTGAGTAGGGCTCCCTGTGCAGGTTCTCGTTAGTTAATAGCAGTGCAGTGTGGTGCAGTGTCAGTCCGTTTCCCAGTCCATTTCCCACTCCCCCCACCTTGGTAACCATATTCTCTACGTCTGTGACTGTTTCTGCTCTGCCAGTAAGTTCATCTCTGCCATTTTTCTAGATTCCACATGTAAATGATATTGTACAAGTACAGTTTTAAAACCACTGTCACCATTGACAGTGGCTTAAAAAGAAAGAAATTTTGATACAATGGAAGCAGAACAAAAATCTCAGAAAAAAGTTTTTGCCATGAGTTAATGAAAAACCTCATGTACCAGCCATTAGTTGGCAGACCAAAACACTGCAGTATCCATTTCTAGCCTTGAGAAAATGCTCAGAATTCCTTTTTTTGTGTGCTGTTTACTTTATCACTCCTAGCGTTGCCAGCAGAGACTTTAGATAATTATAGAGTTATAAATATTAAGTCAGTTTCCCCAAATTTTAAGGACCAGTTACTTTCCAAGTTAGAGAGTAAATTGAATTAAGGGTTACCTTCAGAACCTGGCTACTTCCCTTGTGTGTTAATAGCTGGTTGCAAAGTAAAATATCATTTCACTTAAAATTTGTTCAGTATTCTTATGATAGTTTTGATGCAATACAAGTATTAGATTATTCTCCCTAAGTTAATCTTTTTAGCATTAACCTGGGCACTGTTCTGCCTTTCTTTATACTTTGCAGTTCTTTAAAATAGCAATCTCTGTTAAGAGAGCAGTTAGCCATTTAAGTAGATTTGCTTTGCTGCCAGGATGTACCTTTTGCCCCTCTGATAAACAATAGCATTTATTTGGGTATTGTCTAATATTAGGAATGTCTATGTTAAGACTGAAAGATGAGCTTAGTAATTGAAGTATTTCTGTGTGTTTTATTTGATTCCCAGCTCACATTTAAGTTCTGTGAGTTTGAGAGCAGATCGTGTCATCTTAAAACTACTTTAGCATGTGCTTTTAAAGACTGTGCTGTCCAAAAGTATCCACTGGGATGAAGGAAGAAAATATTAGGCTATTTATACTGCTTTTTTTTTTTAAATTAAGCTTTACTACATGTTTTATGTATGGCTAGTCATTTGCACCTTTATTAGGGATGTTAAAAGTTACTAATTAATTAGGGGATAGGAAAGTGTCAGAGATAAAGCAGATGAGCTGGAACTTGAGCCGAGTTAAGGAAAAATAGTGAACATCATTTTAGGATTTGGCCATCAGTGAGGGAGGAGGATACATGGAAAAGGGTACAAAGAAAGTCACCCTAAAGCACCCAGGCTACTGTGCTTTATTTTGAGAGAAAACTCATGGTCAGTAGAGTTTGGGCAAAGAGAGGAGTATTAGAGATGACAGTCCTGTTGGAACCAAATCATTGCATGTATGTGAATAAAAGAGTATAAAGTTGAGATTAATTTGTGGAAGGCCTTATATGTCATATAAGGAAGGTAGACTTTATAGATGGTAGAAAATGGTATGAATTTTGTAATGGGAATATAAATTAATTGGACTGGTGTAAATAATGTTGGGAAGTAAGCAGTGGCAGGGAAGCCCTTGAAGATAAGAATTTCTCCTAATGTCTCATTTACATTTCTGTTTTTCACATTAGTTTATTATAGTACAGTTTCCACTAGTAGAAAGTTTTATTTAGCTATATATATTGAGCTCCTGAAACAATGTCTGACACATGGTAGGTATTTAATAAATCTTGATTTGCATGAATACCATTCAAGAGACGCTGCTTTAATAATTCACCCAGCTTGATGGTGAAGCTTACAACAAGTTGGGGGAGGGGGAACTATGGGTAACAGGCAGAACTTATGTTCTTAGTTTTCCTTCAACTGTTCGCTGTAGTGGAGCTGATCAGAAGTAAAAGATTCACCTTACTAGGATGGCTGAGTCAATTAGTGTGTGAACCTGTGACTCTAAAGCATTTTATATGTTAGTACTAACAAAGGTCTGTCTAGTCAAGGCTACGGTTTTTCCAGTGGTCATGTATGGATGTGAGAGTTGGACTGTGAAGAAAGCTGAGCACTGAAGAATTGATGCTTTTGAACTGTGGTGCTGGAAAAGACTCCTGAGAGTCCCATAGACTGCAGGGAGATCCAACCAGTCCATTCTAAAGGAGATCCGCCCTGGGATTTCTTTGGAAGGAATGATGCTAAAGCTGAAACTCAGTACTTTGGCCACCTCATGTGAAGAGTTGACTCATTGGAAAAGACTCTGATGCTGGGAGGGATTGGGGGCAGGAGGAAAAGGGGACAACAGAGGATGAGATGGCTGGATGGCATCACTGACTCGATGGACATGAGTCTGAGTGAACTCCAGCAGATGGTGATGGACAGGGAGGCCTGGCGTGCCGCAATTCATGGGTTTGCAAAGAGTCGGACACGACTGAGCGACTGAGTTAAGTCTCATCTGAGGGAGAGGTTACTTTAAAATGAGATTAGTTTTAAAGGTAATAGTGAAATTGAACAAGATGGAAGCCTAAGTCAAGATAATTTTCCTTGCTTTTCTGCAGACCTTGTTTTAATAACAAATCATAGTATATTTCAATGTGAATACATTTTCTGTTCTTTTTGTATAACTGCCCTCTTTTAAGGCTTTCCTGGTGGCTCAGCTGGTAAAGAACCCACCTGCAAGTGGGAGACCTGGGTTCGATCCCTGGGCTGGGAAGGTCAGAGTTCATATGCAGTGCTTTGTAGTTAGCAGTCTGCTTTCACATCCTGTTTAATACTTAAAAGAACCTTAATGTGAGGTGAGTAGATTTTGTCCCTTATGACCATTGAGGAAAGGGGTTTAGAGTGATTCAGCCTCAAATCACATAACCAGTACTTGACTGAATATATATTTGGCATTAAATGTAGAGAGGCAGAAAGGAAAGATTTGTGAGTGCAGGCTCTGGAGTCAGAACTGGATTTTAGTCTCAGTTTCACAACTTAATAACCCTATATCTTAGGCAATTTATGTAATCTCTTTATGGCCTCAGTTTCTTTATCCATAGGTTGGGGTACTTACCTAGTTTTTGTAGGTATTCACTGTCCCATATGGTAGCCATTTGCCACATATGGCTATTTGACATTCTTTATTTTCATACTATCTTATTAATTTTGTTGTCAATTGCTAAGTCGTATCTGACTCTTTTGTGACCCCATGGACTTCAGCCTGCCAGGCTCCTCTGTGCATGAGATTTCCCCAGGCAAGAATGCTGGCATGGGTTGCCATTCCTTCTCCAGGGGATCTTCCCAACCTTGGGATCTAACCTACAATCTCTTACATTGGCAGGTGGATTCTGTTCTGCTAAACCACCAGGGAAGCCCATCTTAATAGTTTTTAATATTGATTGCATTTTGAAATGATAGTGTTTTGGATAGTGTGTTGGGTAAAATATAAAAATTAGTGTTACATATTTTAACTTTTAATATATGCTAAAATTTTTAAATCATGTTTGTGGTTTGTATTATACTTCTGTTAGACAGTACTCTGCTAGACCAAGAGGTAGCAAACTCTGGACCACACACCCCCACCCCTGGCCAACAAGTTCAGCCAGATATGCCTATTTTTATAAATAGAACTTACTAGAACACTGCCACACCCATTTCATTCTGTGTGGTATGTGACTGCTTTTCATGCTACAGCAGCAGGATTATTTGGTTGTTACATATATAACCATACGGCCTGCAAGGCCTAAAATATTTACGGTGTGATCCTTTATAGAAAATGTTTGCTGGAAGTTCCCTGTCAGTCCAGTGATTAAGACTCTGCACTTCTACTGCTGAGGGCGTGGGTTCCATTCCTAGCTGGAGAACTAAGATCCCACAAGCTACGCAGCCAGAGCAAAAAGAAAACCATTGCTGACCTTTGCTCTAGGTTGTAATTAATAGATACTTCATGTGTTTTATCTTTGCTTAAGAGTGAATGTGAGAGATAGAAAGTAGGTCAGTGGTGGGTCAGGGGACCAGAGGGGAAAAGATAGTGGGGAGTAAGTGTTAATGGACGCCAGGTTTCTTTTTGGGGACAGTGAAAATGTTCTGGAGTTAGATAGCAGTGATAGTTGTGCAACTTTGAAGATACCAGAAACCACTGAGTTGTGCACTTGAAAAGATGGTATCTCAAATTTTTTTCTGTGGATATGAGCCTGGTTTGGTAGATGTAATAAAGCAGTACATTAAAACATGTTCATGGTAATGGGAACGTGTAAAAAAACATGCAAATCAACTGTGGAGGATATAAGAAAAACTTGTAATCATTTTTTATATATTCTGATGTTACTTGAAATTATTTGTCAATAGTTTCTTAATAAGAAAAGCAGTTAGCTGTCATTTATAGCTTACTCAAACTGTCATTTACTGCTTACGCTGTTCTTTTCCATTGTAAACTTGATAGTGTACAATAGTACATACATAGCCAATTGCAGTAAACAAGTATAAATTAACAAGTATAAAAAAAATCTGTATTTTATGAATAGTAGTTCTCTTCTGGAAACACTTATCATGGCTTTGTGAAATTTTTAGCAAGCTTTTGAAAGGAGAAAATATTAGCAGAAGGGAATTGGAAGGCCATTCTAAAAATGTTAAGACTGAAAGATGAGCTTAGTAATTGAAGTATTTCTGTGTGTTTTATTTGATTCCCAGCTCACATTTAAGTTCTGTGAGTTTGAGAGCAGATCATGTCATCTTAAAACTACTTTAGCATGTGCTTTTAAAGACTGTGCTGTCCAAAAGTATCCACTGGGATGAAGGAAGAAAATATTAGGCTATTTATATACTGCTTTTTTTTTTTAATTAAGCTTTACTACATGTTTTATGTATGGCTAGTCATTTGCACCTTTATTAGGGATGTTAAAAGTTACTAATTAATTAGGGGATAGGAAAGTGTCAGAGATAAAGCAGATGAGCTGGAACTTGAGCCGAGTTAAGGAAAAATAGTGAACATCATTTTAGGATTTGGCCATCAGTGAGGGAGGAGGATACATGGAAAAGGGTACAAAGAAAGTCACCCTAAAGCACCCAGGCTACTGTGCTTTATTTTGAGAGAAAACTCATGGTCAGTAGAGTTTGGGCAAAGAGAGGAGTATTAGAGATGACAGTCCTGTTGGAACCAAATCATTGCATGTATGTGAATAAAAGAGTATAAAGTTGAGATTAATTTGTGGAAGGCCTTATATGTCATATAAGGAAGGTAGACTTTATAGATGGTAGAAAATGGTATGAATTTTGTAATGGGAATATAAATTAATTGGACTGGTGTAAATAATGTTGGGAAGTAAGCAGTGGCAGGGAAGCCCTTGAAGATAAGAATTTCTCCTAATGTCTCATTTACATTTCTGTTTTTCACATTAGTTTATTATAGTACAGTTTCCACTAGTAGAAAGTTTTATTTAGCTATATATATTGAGCTCCTGAAACAATGTCTGACACATGGTAGGTATTTAATAAATCTTGATTTGCATGAATACCATTCAAGAGACGCTGCTTTAATAATTCACCCAGCTTGATGGTGAAGCTTACAACAATGTTGGGGGAGGGGGAACTATGGGTAACAGGCAGAACTTATGTTCTTAGTTTTCCTTCAACTGTTCGCTGTAGTGGAGCTGATCAGAAGTAAAAGATTCACCTTACTAGGATGGCTGAGTCAATTAGTGTGTGAACCTGTGACTCTAAAGCATTTTATATGTTAGTACTAACAAAGGTCTGTCTAGTCAAGGCTACGGTTTTTCCAGTGGTCATGTATGGATGTGAGAGTTGGACTGTGAAGAAAGCTGAGCACTGAAGAATTGATGCTTTTGAACTGTGGTGCTGGAAAAGACTCCTGAGAGTCCCATAGACTGCAGGGAGATCCAACCAGTCCATTCTAAAGGAGATCCGCCCTGGGATTTCTTTGGAAGGAATGATGCTAAAGCTGAAACTCAGTACTTTGGCCACCTCATGTGAAGAGTTGACTCATTGGAAAAGACTCTGATGCTGGGAGGGATTGGGGGCAGGAGGAAAAGGGGACAACAGAGGATGAGATGGCTGGATGGCATCACGGACTCGATGGACATGAGTCTGAGTGAACTCCAGCAGATGGTGATGGACAGGGAGGCCTGGCGTGCCGCAATTCATGGGGTTGCAAAGAGTCGGACACGACTGAGCGACTGAGTTAAGTCTCATCTGAGGGAGAGGTTACTTTAAAATGAGATTAGTTTTAAAGGTAATAGTGAAATTGAACAAGATGGAAGCCTAAGTCAAGATAATTTTCCTTGCTTTTCTGCAGACCTTGTTTTAATAACAAATCATAGTATATTTCAATGTGAATACATTTTCTGTTCTTTTTGTATAACTGCCCTCTTTTAAGGCTTCCCTGGTGGCTCAGCTGGTAAAGAACCCACCTGCAAGTGGGAGACCTGGGTTCGATCCCTGGGCTGGGAAGGTCAGAGTTCATATGCAGTGCTTTGTAGTTAGCAGTCTGCTTTCACATCCTGTTTAATACTTAAAAGAACCTTAATGTGAGGTGATAGATTTTGTCCCTTATGACCATTGAGGAAAGGGGTTTAGAGTGATTCAGCCTCAAATCACATAACCAGTACTTGACTGAATATATATTTGGCATTAAATGTAGAGAGGCAGAAAGGAAAGATTTGTGAGTGCAGGCTCTGGAGTCAGAACTGGATTTTAGTCTCAGTTTCACAACTTAATAACCCTATATCTTAGGCAATTTATGTAATCTCTTTATGGCCTCAGTTTCTTTATCCATAGGTTGGGGTACTTACCTAGTTTTTGTAGGTATTCACTGTCCCATATGGTAGCCATTTGCCACATATGGCTATTTGACATTCTTTATTTTCATACTATCTTATTAATTTTGTTGTCAATTGCTAAGTCGTATCTGACTCTTTTGTGACCCCATGGACTTCAGCCTGCCAGGCTCCTCTGTGCATGAGATTTCCCCAGGCAAGAATGCTGGCATGGGTTGCCATTCCTTCTCCAGGGGATCTTCCCAACCTTGGGATCTAACCTACAATCTCTTACATTGGCAGGTGGATTCTGTTCTGCTAAACCACCAGGGAAGCCCATCTTAATAGTTTTTAATATTGATTGCATTTTGAAATGATAGTGTTTTGGATAGTGTGTTGGGTAAAATATAAAAATTAGTGTTACATATTTTAACTTTTAATATATGCTAAAATTTTTAAATCATGTTTGTGGTTTGTATTATACTTCTGTTAGACAGTACTCTGCTAGACCAAGAGGTAGCAAACTCTGGACCACACACCCCCACCCCTGGCCAACAAGTTCAGCCAGATATGCCTATTTTTATAAATAGAACTTACTAGAACACAGCCACACCCATTTCATTCTGTGTGGTATGTGACTGCTTTTCATGCTACAGCAGCAGGATTATTTGGTTGTTACATATAGAACCATACGGCCTGCAAGGCCTAAAGTATTTACGGTGTGATCCTTTATAGAAAATGTTTGCTGGAAGTTCCCTGTCAGTCCAGTGATTAAGACTCTGCACTTCTACTGCTGAGGGCGTGGTTCCATTCCTAGCTGGAGAACTAAGATCCCACAAGCTACGCAGCCAGAGCAAAAAGAAAACCATTGCTGACCTTTGCTCTAGGTTGTAATTAATAGATACTTCATGTGTTTTATCTTTGCTTAAGAGTGAATGTGAGAGATAGAAAGTAGGTCAGTGGTGGGTCAGGGGACCAGAGGGGAAAAGATAGTGGGGAGTAAGTGTTAATGGACGCCAGGTTTCTTTTTGGGGACAGTGAAAATGTTCTGGAGTTAGATAGCAGTGATAGTTGTGCAACTTTGAAGATACCAGAAACCACTGAGTTGTGCACTTGAAAAGATGGTATCTCAAATTTTTTTCTGTGGATATGAGCCTGGTTTGGTAGATGTAATAAAGCAGTACATTAAAACATGTTCATGGTAATGGGAACGTGTAAAAAAACATGCAAATCAACTGTGGAGGATATAAGAAAAACTTGTAATCATTTTTTATATATTCTGATGTTACTTGAAATTATTTGTCAATAGTTTCTTAATAAGAAAAGCAGTTAGCTGTCATTTATAGCTTACTCAAACTGTCATTTACTGCTTACGCTGTTCTTTTCCATTGTAAACTTGATAGTGTACAATAGTACATACATAGCCAATTGCAGTAAACAAGTATAAATTAACAAGTATAAAATTAACAAGTATAAAAAAAATCTGTATTTTATGAATAGTAGTTCTCTTCTGGAAACACTTATCATGGCTTTGTGAAATTTTTAGCAAGCTTTTGAAAGGAGAAAATATTAGCAGAAGGGAATTGGAAGGCCATTCTAAAAATGTCTCCATATCTTGTTTGCGTGTAGGTGTTTTTTCTTGAATGAGTTACTGTAATGTACCATATTCAAATCTTAGATATTTTCACACTGCTTTGGAACTGACAAAATATTGGCTGCTTTGTGCAATTGACTCATTAATTTGTTATACATAGAATCTTTGTTTTCTCATCTCTAAAATGGGAATAATACTGTCTCCAGTGATTTTTTTTTTTTTAAG
>SJYC01069587.1:0-10823 GCA_006408675.1 Madoqua kirkii
TTCTCAGCATCATACATTTCATTATGTATTTTACTAACTTCTTCCTTTTTGAAAACATAATGAAATATTAAGTAACATTCTATTTTATTTTCAGTCAAAGAAAAGTAAGAAGAAATCAAAGTCAGATGCTAAAGCAGTGCAAAACAGTTCACGCCATGATGGAAAGGAAGTTGATGAAGGTACTTGAGCAAGTGAAAGGACTGTAGAAAAAAAAATTATTTTTAACCAAGGTGCCTTATATAAAAGCTGCATTTGTTTTGCTTAATCTTGTATCTATCTCTTCTGTTGAATAACTCTAGATTTTAATGTACATACTAGAGACACTTTTTCCCCTAAATTATTTAAAGATCCAATAGTTCTGTCCTTAAAGGGAGCTGCCTTGAAATTTAAGGTCCAGCTCAATATCTTGAGCAGTTAAAAAATAATTCATTTTTGTCTTTGTTTCCTAGAAGTGTGGCTTGGTTTTTTCCCCATTGTTCTTAAAAATACCATCTCTAGAAGACTGTACAAAATTTCTAAGTAAGCCATTTGTTGTCCTCACCTAATAAACCCGTAGTATATATAACACTCCCCTACTAGTTCTACCCAGCAAGATAAAAAAAAATGCAAGATAACTTATATCAATTTTTTTCTAAACCATAGATGACAGATCTGATCAAAATTACCAGAATAAATAAAGGCAATTAGCTGCCTGAAACAGCACAATTAGAGTAAATTCATAGGATAAATGAATATAATCAACACTCTTGGTTTTTAGTTTAATATCTAAATTTATCATGATATTTCAGGTGCCCCACCCTGTTTTCCCCAAAAAACAACAACCTTTTTGTCTTCCCCCTACTGAATAACATTTTTCTTTCTGGGGCTATGTCAGGAGCCTGGGAAACTAAAATTAGTCACCGAGAGAAACGACAGCAGCGTAAGCGTGATAAGGTGCAGTCTGATTCTGGTTCACTGGAGTCACCTGTCCCTGGGGTAGAGAATGCCATCGCAGCCACCGCCGAGCAAGTCCCAGCGGCACCGTTTCCTGTCGGCTCTAAGAAGAGTAAAGGTGTGTTAGTGGAGCATAAGGGTGACGCGTCAAACCCGGTTCCTTTTAATCAGATGTACAAAATGTCATTATATCAAAATCCAGCTATTTTGAACTGCTTACCTCGTTGTGCTGATATACCTTTCTTCGTGAGAGCATTGTGGACATGTATTGATTTACCTGGTACCAGCAGTTACGTACTGCCTAATGAATGACCTGTTAAATTAACGTTGCCTTTCTGCCCTGAGTCACGTGAGAAAATGGCTGCTGCTTTTTTCTCACGTGTATTGCCTTGACCCAGCTCTCATGACATCTCCATATTTCATAGTGGACTTTCTTATGAAATGACTTGTCACCATTCTGCATGTTGGGTGCTTTCATTCCAGGAAGAAACAAGCATGTTCTGGATAGTGTGGGTTCTCTCTGAATTTCTTATCACCCCAGCTCTTTGAGAAAGCTATAGGTGTTTGATAAAGCTAGACTGGAACTGCAAACATTATTGAGCTAACGCTTTTCCCAAGTTTTCAGATGTTCACACTATCCGATACTGATGGCCTCTTGGTAATTCTTCCATTGCTGTCATTTTTACCCTGGAGACATCAGTCTGCAGTGATGCTGTTCATCTTGCTTCAAAGCACGAGCTTTCCTGCCTTTACTTTTTCATTAACCGCCAGCACTTCCCCCTTATCTTCAGCCCTGCGTCTTGGTCTTGATAGCTTTTACCTTTCTGCTGCATGGGTTGGTGGAATTCATTGCTGTGGCACAGCACTGATCCCTGCTTGCCCGTTCTCACTGTCACCTGATAGCCCTACTATGGTGTTTGTGTTGCTGGCCCTTTCTCACTGTTTGCTGCATGCCTTCCTTGCTAGCACAGTCCTGTGTCATGCTGATTTTTTGATACATTATGATCATTATGCTTTTTAGTGTCAGAGAAATATCAGTACTGTCTTTGTTATAATGTGTGGTCTCACCTCTTGCCATATTTCCTAAATCCTGGTCCACATATTGGCAAAATTGTTCTTAAGTTGATGTGTTGGCTTCCAGCATTGTTGAAAAGGCAGCTAGCTGGTATTGTTGAGAGGTGGCAAAGTTGAATCCAATTACAGAGCCCAGTTCTCCAATTCCTCCTTTAAAGAATCTTGATAACCATTGTAGAACAGGAGACTCTATATCTACTTGGGCAATTTTCCAAGTCCTTTATTGGCATTCTAGTTGACTAAGAATATGGTAACTAGAGAATTCAATTCCTAAGAACATGTGAAATATGTTGTGAGTAAAACTCTTTTCCAGTATAAGACTTTAGTACTTCAAAGAACAATTTTTATTATAAATAATTAGTAAAAAGTTAATTTGTATGTTACTCCTAATTTTAATGTGCATAATAGCCTATTTAGTATTAAATAAATTTTATTTTTATTTCAACCAGGTGATTCTCATCTAAGTGTTCAAGTTAGCAACTTTAAGTCTGGAAAAGGAGATTCTACACTTCAGGGTGAGAGAAATTACATGTAACTTAAATTGAAGGCCCATCAAAGTATTAATGGAAACATATATATATGTCTCTTTCCTCACATGAATGACACCAAAAGGAAAAAAAAAGTCTTAGAAGTGATTTTAATTACTAAAGTAACATAATCATAGTTCGGAGATTTTGGAAAA
Organism: Madoqua kirkii; assembly: GCA_006408675.1. NCBI lineage: Eukaryota > Metazoa > Chordata > Mammalia > Artiodactyla > Bovidae > Madoqua > Madoqua kirkii. The sequence continues at coordinate 2,690 of SJYC01069587.1, forward strand.
TAGATAAACAGAAAAGTCACTCCCACTTCTAACAGTATATCGGTATATTCTCATTATTCATCCCTCTCCCTTGTATGAAAAAACATTCTTTTACTAATAGTTTATATGCAGTTTTGATTCTTGCTTGTATTGTTTAAGCCAGTAGAGAAAAAGATTTCTTTTTTCCCATGGGCTTGGGTTTTATATAGGCATATATGGGATAAAAGACTTTTATTCTGTTTATTAAATAAGAAACCCTAATACCTTTAATCTTCTAAACTGCTTCCTGAACAATATCAAAGCTTTCATAATAAAGGGACTGTAGTCTAAAATTATACAGTACTTCACAAATAGAAAATATATTTTATTTATTGATTTATGATAAAGATTGAATTAAGTAGAGAGTGATATCTGTTACCTAAAAACAAAAGTGTTTCTAGTAGAACAAAAATTCAGAAATGAAGAAGCAACTTCTTATTTCAGACTTGTTCTGAACACTTTCAGCTTCCTTCATTCTCAATCCTGTCTACACATTATAGCCGTCTAGGAACCTTAGAAAGCCACACGTGTATATAAAAAGAAACATGTACTTATATACACATACCTATATATGTGTGTGTGTGTGCTTTACACGTATGTATGGATACCTGCATGTAAATGTACACACAAACATACCAATGCCTGGGCTCTACCCCTAGTAATTTTGGTTTTGACTGATTTGGGCTGAGGTTCTAATGTCTTCAGTTCAGTCACTCAGTAGTATCTGACTCTTTGTGACCCCATAGCATGCCAGGCTTCCTTGTCCATCACCAACTCCCAGAACTTACTGAAATTCGAACTCCAGTGTCTACATCTAAGAAATTTTTCACTTAATATTAATGTGTAGCCAGGTATTAGAATCACTGCCTTAGATATCATATATATGGATAAACATTTAAGGAAAGAGCATGTGACTAAGGAGAAGCCTTTGTGGTTTTAGTGGGTGAGTATTCTGAGTATACCAGAATATTTGTTTTCCTGTTTGCTCTGTTGTACTTTTGAGCAGGTCAGTCTGCTTTTGAAAACATTACTGTGTGAATATATATATATATTCACAAAGTTCAAACCTACTTGTATTTTTTAAAAGTCATCAGTGATGGTCATGTCACTTTTCAGATCCTTCATTTTATCTTTAAGGCTTGATCTGTTTAGAGGACAGTAGGGGGAAAATGAGTGATAAATGTAAGCCAAGCAATTATGAAAATTTGAAAATATCCCAGTTTTAACAAGGAGTCATGTATCCATTTTTAATCTTTGTCTTCTCTTCTTTAAGTTTCTCCAGGATTGAATGAAAACCTCACTGTAAATGGAGGCGGCTGGAATGAAAAGTCTATGAAACTCTCCTCACAGATCAGTGCAGGTGAGGAGAAGTGGAACTCTGTTTCACCTGCTTCTGCAGGCAAGAGGAAAACCGAGCCATCTGCTTGGGGTCAAGACACTGGAGATGCTAATACAAATGGAAAAGACTGGGGAAGGAGTTGGAATGACCGATCAATATTTTCTGGCATTGGTAAGAGCTGTTAGAAAATTTTACGCTACTTTAAAATGCTTATCTGGTACATTTAAAATTTTCCAAGAATGAAAAATAGATCCATTGGTAGTAAAATTAGTCAAGCTATACAGAAAAAAAAAAAAAAAAAAGTCTTAGAAGTGATTTTAATTACTAAAGTAACATAATCATAGTTCGGAGATTTTGGAAAATAGATAAACAGAAAAGTCACTCCCACTTCTAACAGTATATCGGTATATTCTCATTATTCATCCCTCTCCCTTGTATGAAAAAACATTCTTTTACTAATAGTTTATATGCAGTTTTGATTCTTGCTTGTATTGTTTAAGCCAGTAGAGAAAAAGATTTCTTTTTTCCCATGGGCTTGGGTTTTATATAGGCATATATGGGATAAAAGACTTTTATTCTGTTTATTAAATAAGAAACCCTAATACCTTTAATCTTCTAAACTGCTTCCTGAACAATATCAAAGCTTTCATAATAAAGGGACTGTAGTCTAAAATTATACAGTACTTCACAAATAGAAAATATATTTTATTTATTGATTTATGATAAAGATTGAATTAAGTAGAGAGTGATATCTGTTACCTAAAAACAAAAGTGTTTCTAGTAGAACAAAAATTCAGAAATGAAGAAGCAACTTCTTATTTCAGACTTGTTCTGAACACTTTCAGCTTCCTTCATTCTCAATCCTGTCTACACATTATAGCCGTCTAGGAACCTTAGAAAGCCACACGTGTATATAAAAAGAAACATGTACTTATATACACATACCTATATATGTGTGTGTGTGTGCTTTACACGTATGTATGGATACCTGCATGTAAATGTACACACAAACAGACCGATGCCTGGGCTCTACCCCTAGTAATTTTGGTTTTGACTGATTTGGGCTGAGGTTCTAATGTCTTCAGTTCAGTCACTCAGTAGTATCTGACTCTTTGTGACCCCATAGCATGCCAGGCTTCCTTGTCTATCACCAACTCCCAGAACTTACTGAAATTCGAACTCCAGTGTCTACATCTAAGAAATTTTTCACTTAATATTAATGTGTAGCCAGGTATTAGAATCACTGCCTTAGATATCATATATATGGATAAACATTTAAGGAAAGAGCATGTGACTAAGGAGAAGCCTTTGTGATTTTAGTGGGTGAGTATTCTGAGTATACCAGAATATTTGTTTTCCTGTTTGCTCTGTTGTACTTTTGAGCAGGTCAGTCTGCTTTTGAAAACATTACTGTGTGAATATATATATATATTCACAAAGTTCAAACCTACTTGTATTTTTTAAAAGTCATCAGTGATGGTCATGTCACTTTTCAGATCCTTCATTTTATCTTTAAGGCTTGATCTGTTTAGAGGACAGTAGGGGGAAAATGAGTGATAAATGTAAGCCAAGCAATTATGAAAATTTGAAAATATCCCAGTTTTAACAAGGAGTCATGTATCCATTTTTAATCTTTGTCTTCTCTTCTTTAAGTTTCTCCAGGATTGAATGAAAACCTCACTGTAAATGGAGGCGGCTGGAATGAAAAGTCTATGAAACTCTCCTCACAGATCAGTGCAGGTGAGGAGAAGTGGAACTCTGTTTCACCTGCTTCTGCAGGCAAGAGGAAAACCGAGCCATCTGCTTGGGGTCAAGACACTGGAGATGCTAATACAAATGGAAAAGACTGGGGAAGGAGTTGGAATGACCGATCAATATTTTCTGGCATTGGTAAGAGCTGTTAGAAAATTTTACGCTACTTTAAAATGCTTATCTGGTACATTTAAAATTTTCCAAGAATGAAAAATAGATCCATTGGTAGTAAAATTAGTCAAGCTATACAGAAAAAAAAAATGATTAACTCAGATCCTTCACATGGAGCTAACTGGGAACTAAATAAGTGAATAATAGCATTTATTATTTACTCTTAATGCTTTCATGTGCTTTTATCACATTTGATCATCAGTGTAGCTAACTAGTATAATTATGTATTTTTGGTTTTATAATAAGTGTAATGTGTGAGGAGACTTGATTAATTTCAATAGTACTACTGTTTAAATGGAGGTACAGTTTCTGGCATCAATTTTATATACTGTTTTACAGTCTACAAAATGACTGTTGGTAATTAATTTTTCCCCTGGATTCTAAAGATAAAGACTATTTTTAGAGCCTTATTTCTATTAAGAGCCTTCAAGTTAAAAGCAACTTAATTTCAGGTTGTGTGTGTGATAGATAGAAAAGGGATGCATATCTAATGTGGAAAACTGCAAGAAAGAGAAGGAAAAACCTACTCTTCATCATATCACCCAGTGACAGTCTTCCCTTATGGTCTTTTTTCTTTTCCTTGTGTACAGTTTCAGTATTTTCTTTTTTTTCCCCCATAATCCAAATCATGTGTGCATTTTTGTTTTCCTCCTCCCTCACTTAAAATTGTACCTCAAACATTTTCTTTACTTTCTGTATTTCATTTAATAATCCTATAATATATTGTGTAAGCATAGCATGGACTATCACTGTTCCCACATTATCAGAGAAATAACTTTTTTTTTTAAAGACATGTAAATGATGTTGTACTGAATATATTTGTTGGGGATTACTTCTTTAGGATAGATTCTTGAAAGTGATATTATTGGATTAAAGGAATATGAATATTTGCAATGCTCTACGACATGTTGTCAAAAGTATTTTCTAGGAAAGTTCTAATTTATACTGTCAGCATCAGTATGAGTGTCATTTAGCATATGTATATTACCAAGGTTGACTATTCTCTTTTTTAATCTTTTCTAATTTAATAAGAAAAATACATAAATTATGAATTATTTTGATTAGCTTTTTAAAACCACTAATGGGGTTGAATATTTTTCACAACTTTCTTGATCATTTCTATTTCTTTCATAAATTGTTTATTCATGTTCTTTGCCCATTTGTGTACTGGCCTTTTGTTTTTTGTGCTTTAATTTGTAATTCCTTGTGCATTAAACATACCTTTTCTGTTAAACTTGTTGCAGGTTTATTTTAGTTTGAGGGATGATAATTACAGAATTTTTAGTGTTTAAGTGGAAAAAACTGTTTCTTCCTATGTTATTTGCTTTTCCCATCACTTCCAAGCTTAGAAGAACTCATGTTGAACAACATCCCCAAGAAACAGACCTCAGATCATTTGCTAACATTTCTTAAGTTTGTTCTCTCTTCCCCTGCATGTCCAAAAGTTGTGTAGAAATATCAAAATTTATTTTGTAAAAGACAGTCTCTAAATTCCTAGCCTCATTTCAGCAGTGATAAAAGGGTAACTTTCTATGGTATAAAGCTTCCTTTCACACTTAATAAAAGAAATGGTCAGGTTTAATCAAGTAATCTTAAGAACTCTGACCTTTTGAGATATTTGTAATTTACTTGTAAAAGCTATGTAGTGTTATCATAATTAGGACATAAATTAGATGGTAGTACTTGCTTAATGTTGCTGCAGATAAAATTAAGCATCAGATTAGAGTTCCTGCCTAAATGGATTAGGACCTTTATTGAAATTGAAAGTAACTGTGTTAAATGAGGGTTGCAGTTAGTTTCTGAGAAGAGGCAGATGTGACTGCCCTCATAGATGTATATGTTCCTTAAAATACTCATATGTAAGTAGGAAATTGCTTTAAAAATGTTAATAAAATACCATGGTATAGTGGAATGAGCATGTTCTAGTATTTGGTACGAATCTCTATTTTTCCACATACCAGCTTTTATGGAGATTAGGCTAGTTATTGAACCTTTGTGAACCTCATGTTTAAGCAGTTTAAAGGATTGGCTAGAATGAGTGTCAGGTACCCAGTCTCAGTGCCTGATCCAAGCTCGTAGTAGCTTCATTGTGGCGCACGATCAGCTGTGTTGCCATAGTAGGGAAGACATGGACTTGGAAAGTTGGCTCTGGCTCCAGCTGGCTCAGGTGTTTTCTCTCAGCAAGTCACTCAACTGCTCTGAAACTTTGCCTAGCAGCATTGCCCTAAGGATTAGAGGTATTTGATGTCAAGAGCCCAGTACATAACAGACCTTCCATAAACAGTTGTATTGCTATACTAGGTGGTTCTGGTTTCTCTTGGTATCTTTAAATATTATTATAGTTTTAAATCTGTACGTGTCTTTCAAGTTTCATTGCAAATTGAAGGTTCCAAGTGACGTTCTTTATTTTAACAGCTGCTTGGTCTAGTGTGGATAGGGGAATGAATACCTCTGAACAGAATTCTGCTTCTTTTGCATCTCTCACACTTAACTCTGCTGTTTCTGGTATGTGAAAACAGTCTTTCATTTAGTTAACAAAAAATTTTCTGTTTAATTTTAGCACTTGTTCTTTGAAAAAATAATCAGAGTCAAGTACTGCTAGCCACATAAATTATAAACTATATAAAGTAGCAAAGGCCTTGAAATGGAGAGCAAAAGACCTAAACTCTTACCTGCTGGTGCTTAGTTCCTTTTGTTGTGTAGATAGGAAGATTCTGTGGCCTAACACAGCTGAAAGCATGTGGGCACACATTCAGACGGATGCAAATATTAATAGAAGGCCTTCCTTCAAAGTCGTGACGCTTCTGTCACTAGTTTATTCCATCACTACTAACCAAACTACCATCAGTCCAGCATTACTTACATAGATATGCCATTTATCAATAAGAATTTATGGACCCAGTGTGACGATCATGTAGTCCACAGTGTCTGGAGTCACTAGTCTAGAAGAGAAGTCAGCAGACTTTTTCTGTAAAGGGCTCAATAATAAATATTTTAGGCTATGTGGGCCGTTCGGCCTTGGTAGCAAGGAAGCAGCCAGAGGCAGTACGTAAGGCAGATGAGTGTATCTGGGTGAAATTTCGTTCTCTTGACTTTCTTTCAACCATTTAAAAATATGAAAACTGTTCTTGGCTCCTGGGCCCCTACCAAAAGGGGAGTGGCTAGATTTGGTTTATGAGTTTTGATTTGCCAACCCCTGGTCTTACAGGCTACATTGTAGTTCCAGAGGTACAAGTTAATATCTTCTTTCACTCGGTGACTTTGTACAACACAGATGCTGTTCTCTCCATATATTCAGAGAAAGCTGCTAAAGAAATAGCAACAGTGTTACTGTAGTCTTTCTAAGCAACTAATTGGCTAATTATATATAAGTTTTATAGGGTTGTTCTACTTGTTAAGGTTTATTTTTAAAATATGTAACAATTTTGAGTTTATGTCAAGCATGTTAGTGGTAAGCTAATAAGCTAATCTACAACCAACTGAAAATCTGTGAGGACGTCTTTGAGAGAAAGTGATTAAGGCTAAGTCTCTTATACAAACATACTCTTCTTAACCCTTTATTTATATCAGTGGCTCTGAATCCAAAGTGAGTATCAGAGTCACCTAAGAAGGATCCCAAAACACATGCAAATTCTGATGCAGAAGGTCCAGGGTATATAAATCCCTGACGGAGAAGCACTGCTTTACATTTCCATGCTAAAATGAGCTTATGGCAGTAGAGCCAAACATCTTTGAATGTGTATGCCCTGAAAACTGTATGCAGAATTTTGTGTAAGTCCTGGACAGTAGTCTGACCACAGCTTTCATCACACTGCTTACGGGCTGTGTGACCTCCACTCACCACACCTATTCCCCACTTCCAGAGAAATGAATACGAAAAATTTAGGAGGTAATTTTCTCTTCTCTTTAAGTGCGCTTGAACTTAGTTAAGTCGCTCAGTCGTGTCCGACTCTTTGCGACCCGATGGGCTGTAGCCCACCAGGCTTCTCTGTCCATGGGATTCTCCAGGCAAGAATACTGAAGTGGGTTGCCATTTCCTTCTCCAGGGGATCTTCCCAACCCAGGGATTGAATCCAGTTCTCCCATATTAGAGGCAGACACTTTAACCTCTGAGCCACCAGGGAAGCCCAACTTGGTCTCTAAACCGCCGGCACGACTCTCTAAATTCTCTTTGGCTTCTTTCTGCCCCACTTCTCTAAATATCATCTATTTCTTTTGTCTTTTTCCTCAGAAAATTCTAGCAAACTGAGACATTTTCTAGTTCTCTCCTTCAGGGTTCTAAGGATATAGGGATACTCTGAAACATCTAGGATTTTTTTTTTTAATGCTTTATTACTTTTCATTAAAACAAAACATTTTTGACTTGAAATTTGGAGATAGCCAATTTGAAGTATATATTATAAAAAACCTAATGGATCGGTACTAGGGAAAAAATAGATTTCTGATCAGTGAATGCAATCTAGTGATTATCATGCTTAATCTAAAATTACCCTCAATTCTACTTTATCTTAACTCTTTTTCTAATGTCTGAATTTTTCCTTTTAGGAGAAATGAAAAATAATTAAATCTTCGTGTGCAAAGTATAGAACTATTGTTATGAAACATCATTAGAAATTTCCATTTTTAATTTTCTTGCATTCGTTTTCATTTAAGGGTCTACTGCTGAGCCAGTTTCTCAGTCTACCACTTCTGATTATCAGTGGGATGTTAGCCGTAATCAACCCTATATCGATGATGAATGGTCTGGGTTAAGTATGTCCTTTTATCAGTTTGCTTTTGTTTTTATTTTTAGAATTTTCTTTCTAGCACCCTGAATTCATGTTTATGTTTTAATTTTAATTGTAATTTTTCACC
>SJYC01069588.1:0-23063 GCA_006408675.1 Madoqua kirkii
AAATTGTTTGTTTTAAATAAATGGTCTATTTATTTCCCTAGTTTTAATATACTAGAGTGAATATAATATATAAGAATGGCTTTGAACTTGTGAGGTATGCAGGTTTTTATGTTGGTAGAAAACCATTTTCTTAGTCTAATTTCCAGTAGAAGCATAAGAAAGTTAAAGGCAAGAGTCACAAAAAAAAGAGAGGGGGGAAAAGAATATGATTTTTATGTTCAGAAAGCTCATACCATCTTCATTTTAAAAAAATATTTTTTCCCCCACAACCTCACATCTCAGAATTGAAAACCTTCTGAAGACAGGCACTCTCCCTGACTTTCTTTCTCAGTGCTTAGTGCATTGCGTGACACAGGTGTTCAGTAGCAGTGCTGATGACGACAGCAGACACAGTGTCTGGCTGTGCCAGACGCTGATCTCAACTCTTTAAGTCTGATGTATCTTATTAGTTTGTTTAGTACAGTTCTGTTGTAGGTATTATTTTTTCCCCACACTTTCCAGATGAAGAAACTGAGACAAAGAAAAGTTACCTAATTTTCCCCAGCCACACAGTTAGGTTGGAGGAGCAGGTATCAAACTGGTAGTCCGGCTCCAGAGTTTATGCTCTTAACTACTACATGTACAGCCTTGGTGATGATAGTAATCATGAAAGTAAGTTTGAAACAGTCTGAAAATTAGTCTTAGACTGGTCTCTGTTAGATTAGTTGAAGCATCTTCTTAGAGGTTGAAGGAGATGAAGCTGGAAAGGTAAATTGCGAAGGACCACACTGTGAAAAGCCTTGAGTGTTCACTCAGTCGTCTCTAACCCTACTCTTTGTGACCCCCATGGACTGTGGCCTGCCAGCTCTTGTGCATAGAATTCTCCAGGCAAGAACACTGGAGTGGGCTCCTGTTTGCTCCTCTAGGGCATCTTCCCCACCCAGGGATCAAACACAGGTCTCCTGCGTTGTAGGCTGATCTTTACTTTCTGCTGACTAAACATTAGGGAGGTAAGAGTAAGAATTAAGATCTCCCCTTAACCTCATGCAGTGGGAATGTGGAGTCTTAACCGCTGGCCACCATGGAAGTCCCAGCATCTTAACCTTACATGCGAGTGCTTCGGCGAGTTCTGTGCCTTTCTGCCAGATGATGGTAGCTCTGCCTCACACCAGAGGGTCAATATATTATGCAAATCACAGTTAAATAATATATACACTTTGTGGGATCAGTAATCTCAAATACTTCATGAATTCTATAAATTTAGGAGGAATGACTAAATTTATAGAATTTAGTCATGACTGGTATTCAATGACTAGTCTTCTGACTAGAATACTAGTTTAGAAGGTAGATCCCTAGTTCTAATCCTGACTTTAAAAATTAGTAACTCAGATGTCTTGAATTTTGTCACTTATCTTGGAATCTGAATTAACTGACCTGTAAAATAGAGCACATAGTCTCTCATATCTGTTTCCATAGAGTGCTATGAGGTTTTAATGAGATATTGAATGAATGTGAAAGTTCTTTGAAAATTATCAAGTATCAGATAAATACAAAGGATTATAAGGATGGAAAGCAATTTTTAGAGGAAAAAAAAGCCTTATCTGTACTTTGGGAAGAATGAACAGCTATGTGCAAAATAGACTTGAGGAATGATTATAGGACTGATGGGTAGTGATTGTAAGAAAATAGCACTGAGGATCCATAGAGTGCTATGAGGTTTTATGAGATATTGAATGAATGTGAAAGTTCTTTGAAAATTATCAAGTATCAGATAAATACAAAGGATTATAAGGATGGAAAGCAATTTTTAGAGGAAAAAAAAGCCTTATCTGTACTTTGGGAAGAATGAACAGCTATGTGCAAAATAGACTTGAGGAATGATTATAGGACTGATGGGTAGTGATTGTAAGAAAATAGCACTGAGGTGTCATAGGCAGCTATGGGTTAAAGCTGAGAAAAACTGAGGAAGCAGGGCTGTAGGCTTCACTGCTTGGACACAATAGCTCTACTTTTATATCCTTGTATAAAAAACACAATTGGCTAATAAATAAGATAATGAAATAAACATATCCATGGGACTCTATTCTTAAAGTAGTAAGTGTTAAGAACAGTTTTTGTTCATTATGCTGTATTGGCAGTCTTTAAAGTCCTCAGTTCCTCTTTAGCCACATTTTCTCTGTGAATTTTATTTTTTATGTTACTGTCTTTAATGTACTAATTTTGGTACTCAGTGAATTTAGTCATTCCTCCTAAATTTATAGAATTCATGAAGTATTTGAGATTACTGATTCCACAAAGTATATATATTATTTAACAGTGTGATTTGAGTAATATATTGACCCCCTGGTGTGAGGCAGAGCTATCATCATCTGGCAGAAAGGCACTGAACTTACCGAAGCACTTGCATATAAGGTTAAGATGCTGGGACTTCCATGGTAGCCCCAGTGGTTAAGACTCCACATTCCCACTGCACGAGGCACAGGTTCGATCCCTGGTCAGGGAACTAAGTTCCTGCCTTGCAGCCGAAATAATTTAAAAAATAAAATTAAGATGCTAAAGTATAAAAAGTAATATTTTTTAAAGGCAGCTGTTAGTCAGTTATCTTGACCGTAAAGGAACAATATTATAACCCCTATAAAAAGTCAGATTTTGAATAAATAGAAGTTTGTTTTTGTTGACACATCAGAGTGAGAATTAATAGCCCCTTGGTGAAGAGGTTAAGAGCGTGAGCTTTGAGGACAGACACCTGAGTTTGAATCTTAGCTACCTTGTTTTTCTGTGTTTCAGTTTCATCATCTGTAAATAATATTTCTTCCCTCACAGACTTAAAGCTCTTAGAACACTACCTGATACATGGTAAATATTCAGAAAGTGTTGTGGTACTATTGCTTGTCTTTTAGGAGCATAGTCGACTCAATGAGGTTAATTTGTATTGTCTACTACAAACACTGGAGAATGTCCTTCTAACATAATTGTTTTGTTTTATTAGAGTTAATGCTGAATTATGTTTTGACCAGAAACAACTGACAGCCAGCCATCTTATTACTGAAATAGAAAGGAGAACAGCTGTGAGATGCTTAAACCTAAAACATTGTTTCACAAGCAGATTAAATGGAGAGATAGCCCTACCATTTTGAAAAGACAGCTAATTCAGTTCTTTGGGAACACTTTAGCACACTACTGGAAGAATTTTAAGAAATGAGAAATTATAATTGAAGAGAACTGTGCTATGAATGAAACTATACTGCACAAATCAAGGGAACTGTCTTAAGAATTTTTTACATTAGGCCCATGAACTGTTAAGAATTAAGCATTGAGAAGTCACCTGGTGACAGTTTTTAGGCTTAGGTGATTGACCTGTTGTCTTAAAGTAGTTTTATTTGGGGAATTCCCTGGTTAGGATTCTGTGCTTTTACTGTCTAGAGCCCGGGTTCAATCCCTGATCTGGGAGCTAAAATCCTACAAATGGGGCAGGGGCAGGAAGCAGTTTTATTTGATCTCCAGTTAATTTTAAAAGGTGTTAAAATTCCACTGCAGGGGGCACACGTTCAGTACTTGGTTGAGGAACTAAGATCCCATATGCCACACAACATAGCTGCAAAAAATAGATAAGTATACCAACCTGAAATCAATAAACATGAAAAAATCACCATAAAGCTTTAATAAAGCCAGTAGAAATTTATGCTTCTATTACTATTCTGATAGAAGTTGAAGCATGGGCTCCAGTTATTCCTCAAGCTTTATGGTTGTCTAAACCTTTAAAAAATAATAATTTTACCAAGTACTTTATTAGATTTTTATCCCTTACCACCCCTGCACCACTACCATATTTATTAAGAGTTTATGTTGTTCCCGTTTAGTCACTAAGTTGTGTCTGACTCTTGGAACCCCATGGACCCTCCAGGCCCCTCTGTCCATGGGATTTCCCAAGCAAGAAGACTGGAGTGGATTGCCATCTTCTTCTCCAGAGGGTCTTCCTGACCCGTCTCCTATGTTGGCAGGCAGCTTCTTTATCACTGAGCCACCAAGGAAGCCCCATTTGCTTAAACTTTTTTATTTTTCCTTGACAAAGGGTTTTTCCCTGACACGAGGCCTTAAGAGACTTGGTATATGAACACCAGTTTTCCAAATCTATGTTTCTCATTTTTGAGGGTTAAGCAAAATCATTGACAACTTTGACATTCAAATCTCCTAAAAATATTGTTAATAAATGCTTGGTGTGAGCTGAGCAGTTGGTTCCAAACATCTGCTAGATCCATTTTTACTTATAAAAATGGCTTCTACATTACAACATAACCAAGTGTATCTTACTCATTATGACATAACCAAGTGTATCTTACTGGGAGATTTATAGGATTGTGAGAAATAAATTAATTGTATATGCCTGATAACTTAAACTGGCTTTGTATTGTTAAGTCATCGATAATGTATAAAAGCAGTGGATACCATTTATTAAGCACTTACTGCGTTGTCCTAAACTGCTTTACACGTATCTTATATAATCCTTTCAGCAATCCTATGAAGTTAGTACATACATAGCCCGTTAAGATTAAGAAATTTGACCCAAATTACATAGTTATTAAGTAGTAGAACAATATTCAAATATAGGTCTGTTTGACTGTAAGACAGGTTAGAGTCTTAACCTCTATACTGTTACTATGTATACTGGCTCTGGAGACCTGCTTGTAGTAGTAAATATGGAAACGTAGAAAGGAACTTCCGTTTTTGCAGTGCATCTCACACTAGTAATCATTTGTCCATGCTTCTCCTGTACTGGACCATAAACTCTTAGGTTTCCAGTCTCTCCCCATCCGCCACTGGTGTCCCTCTTCTCCCTTTCTGCGCTTCTCATAACAGGGTCTGTCACTCTGCTTAACTGTCTGTTGTACTTCATCCCTGAGTAGACTGGCTATGAGCTCCATGTGGGAGGGCCTTTTGTCATACTCGTTTTTGTATCTCTGTTACCTGTCTAGCTCAAGTTCTAGTACTTGGAATTCTAGTAAATGAGATTCCTGTAACTCCATTGTTAGGACATATCTGTTATTAATGTATTCCTTAATCTCTTCCTCATAGAAATTTGGGATCATGATGTACAGTTTTGTCTGCCTTTTTTTTCCTATGAGCATTTTCCCAGATCATTACATATTTTTCTGAAACATAGACTTTTTAAAAGTCTTCATAAAGATGTGTCACAGTACCTCCCCTCTAAACAAAAATAATAGAATTCATGTGGAAAAATAAGAATAGTGAAGAAATTAAGAGATAGGCAGGCAGATCTGTTTTTCTAGATGTTAAAATGCATACAAAATTACATTTTGTATGCCATTATCCTAGGAATAGATGAATGGAACAGAAATTCCAAAAACAGACTGAAGTATATAAGAATTCAATATTTGGGAAAAGTAGCATTTGGCATTAATTGGGCTAAAGTCAGGGTTATATTTTGGGGGTTTGGGGTTTTTTCCCCCAGTAAAGAACAATGTCAGGATGACTTGCTAACCATTTAGAAATACAGCCTAACTTCTGTTAACAGTAAGTAGTCATGGGTGTGTACACAGATGGATATGAAAGTCTAGGTTAAAATTTTTTTCTTTAAAAAAAAAAAATGTTCTTGCGAATAGGGTGATAGAAACCCTAAAAATGACTCACATATTTGGAAAGATGTAAGTAGCATTGAATAATCTAAAAAAACTGTAAGGTACAGGTTAAGTATTTTTTTAAAAGAGGAGAAAAGGAAGAGGTTAAATATTCTGCATGATTTGGTGAACTTGAAGAAAAACCTAATCTTGAAATAGTTCATAAGGAGGGGAAGAGTGTGATTTTGGCACTTCTGTTAAAGACTCATTTTGTACCCTGAGGGGAAGAATCAGAAAACAAACCAAAAAAAAATGACCAAGTCCTTATAGTTAGACATACACAATGAAAAGGAAGCAAATTCAGGAGGCAAAGTTCTTTGATAATAAAGGAAGTAGGAAGAATGGAATAAATGGTTAATTAATATGTTTTCTGGAGTTTCTTAGTCATTCCATCTAGTCATATATATATAATGTGCCCAGCAGAAGTTGGGGAAAGGTTTTTACCGTTGTATTACTGGGTTTTTTCCTAACTCTTAAAATGTGATTGGGAGGAAGAAGAGTAATAGTATAAAATTACAGCTTAGTTCAACATAAAGAATTTGGGGTTTTGCATTTGGTTTTTGGCAGAAATGACAGATACCTGATTCACACTGTTAAATTTTAGATGGCCTGTCTTCTGCTGATCCCAGTTCTGATTGGAATGCGCCAGCAGAAGAGTGGGGGAACTGGGTAGATATTTTTTTAAAAGAGGAGAAAAGGAAGAGGTTAAATATTCTGCATGATTTGGTGAACTTGAAGAAAAACCTAATCTTGAAATAGTTCATAAGGAGGGGAAGAGTGTGATTTTGGCACTTCTGTTAAAGACTCATTTTGTACCCTGAGGGGAAGAATCAGAAAACAAACCAAAAAAAAATGACCAAGTCCTTATAGTTAGACATACACAATGAAAAGGAAGCAAATTCAGGAGGCAAAGTTCTTTGATAATAAAGGAAGTAGGAAGAATGGAATAAATGGTTAATTAATATGTTTTCTGGAGTTTCTTAGTCATTCCATCTAGTCATATATATATAATGTGCCCAGCAGAAGTTGGGGAAAGGTTTTTACCGTTGTATTACTGGGTTTTTTCCTAACTCTTAAAATGTGATTGGGAGGAAGAAGAGTAATAGTATAAAATTACAGCTTAGTTCAACATAAAGAATTTGGGGTTTTGCATTTGGTTTTTGGCAGAAATGACAGATACCTGATTCACACTGTTAAATTTTAGATGGCCTGTCTTCTGCTGATCCCAGTTCTGATTGGAATGCGCCAGCAGAAGAGTGGGGGAACTGGGTAGATGAAGAAAGAGCCTCACTTCTGAAGTCCCAGGAACCAATTCCTGATGATCAAAAAGTGAGTAAAAGAATCGGTAGATATGTTTATTTCTCTGTCATCCAACTGTATTGGAATTACTAACGTATCCAGGAGTAGAATTGGCTTGAGAGAGGCATTCTAATCATACTCATCCTAGGGTCACATACCTTCTATCTATTACTGTTTCTTCTTTCCACAGATTATTGAGGATTCTATGTGGAAAGGACTATTACATACTGTTAAGAAAACAAACGCTCGATTCCTATCCTCTTACAAGAATTATTTTATCAGCCTACCAACTCTTGGTGTGTTTAGATATCTAAAAGCAGATTGGTTCTCAGTAAAAAATTAAGGAAAACTTCATAGCAAGATAAGACATTATGAGAAAGGGACCGAGGAAAGTAACATGTTTGATGGGGAGTAATAGTAAACGTGTGGAATCGACTGGTGGTAGGATCAGTGGTTTGTGTGTCAGTCTTCTCCTTCTTGGCTTCATTCCTTAAGGGAAGGGACGTGAAGTTCTGTTTTTGTAGCTCTAGCAACATGTTTGGCATTTAGTAAATAGATGAAATGAATGATGTACATTGCCACAGTTTTATGGAATTCTATAAGTATTGAGAACCTAAGACAGCCTTCAAACCAGGGATAACCTGGTCATTGCTCAGGTTAGAAAAACTAGACTGGATATTGCAGAAAATTGAGAAGACTTTGGAGCCTATTTTGTGCTATTTTGATTATATAAATCAGGGCAGGAGATAATAAACTAAGTTGATAGCTTTGAAAAAGAATGGAAGTGGTATTTACAAGAGACACTAGGCTACTGATTGAACTTTTCTGCTGGTTAGTTTTTCTATTAAAAAAAAAGTCAGAGAAGATAATAGGGCCATTATTATTCAACAAAGATTAATTACATCTGCCATGGATCAGATATTGGGCTAGTAGAGAAACAGAATATAATTACTGCCTTCAAGGAGCCTACACTCCAGGTAGAGGGGAGGGGAAGGAGACCAGCACTCTGGAAGATAAAGGTGATGTTATAATGTATTAGGTATTGTGAAAGCACTTTGGAGTTTTAGCAAAGGCATCCCAGAGGTAAGAGATAATGTATAGCAAAGAGGGGTCAGAAATGAGACTGGAGAGAAAAGCAGAGGGAAGATTCTATAAGCCCGTGAATATTATGCAAAAAACCTTGGGTTTTGTCCTATAAATGATGGGAGAATCTTAAAGTGGTTTGTTTTGTTTTTGTGGGATTTGTTTGTTTGTTTTGTAGGGTGGTGGTTTGGGGGTTTTGTTTCTTTGCTTGTTTGTTTTGCTACCTTGGTAATCCCTGTAGATAAAGGCATCGAGGCACATGAGAATAAAGGCAGGAATGCCGGTTTAAATGTTGCTTTAATAGACCTGTACAGTAGTGGCAAGAGTGGTATACAGAGTAGGGGAGAGGTTTAAAAACTAAATTGAAACAAAATCAACAAAACATGGGGTTAGAATTGATTGGCGAATCATCAAAAATTACTTCCAGAACGCTTAGGTAACTGGGATGGTGAAAGTGGTGTTCCCAACAGAGAAAACAAAAGCTAGTTAACTGAGGGGAAAGGTGGTTGGTTCAGTTTGAGATGTGTTAGATACGCGGGGTGTTTTGTAGATTTGCCTAAGAAAAATGGCACACGGGCTTAGCTGTTCAGCGCCATGTGGGATCTTCCCAGACCAAGGATCAAACCCGTCCCCTGCATTATAAGGTGGATTCTTAACCAGTGGACCACCAGGGAAACCCAGAATGTCAATTATTTCATGAGTTAAAATATGTTAATTTCAGCCTTTTTCCCATGAACAAAAATAGTGTTCTACTATGAGGAACCAAATTTCTCTTATGGATGCATTATAAATTGGCTGAAAAGCAGACTGACCAGAGTTGAGTCCTTGGGACCTGAATATCCTTCAGAGGCTGCATTTTTTTCATATGATATTTTCATCATTATGAGCCTGTGGCAAAAGCTTCTGTGAAAGTTTCTCCATAGCTAGTAACCGACTTGGACTGAATGTCTCTTAACCAAGATTCTAATTTACTATTTTTTGTCATGCACAGTATTATTTTTAATGACATTCCTTCTCATGTTTTTGTTTTTTTTTTAATTAAGCCTTTTGAGGTAATTTTAGAGTCACATGTGCTTATAAGAAATAATACAGGAAAAAAACACCTGTACCCTTTAACCCAGGGCCCCCCAATGATAACTTGCAGAACTCTAGGACAATATCACAACCAGGACCTTGACACTGATAGTCAAGATTCAGAACATTTCTAGGGCTTCCCTGGGGGCTCAGTGGTGAGGAATCCACCTGCCAGTGCAGGAGACAGGGGTTGCATCCCTGTCTGGGAGGATCCCACATGCTGCGAAACAAGAGAGCCCGAAATCTGCAACTACTGAAGCCCACATGCCGCAGCCTGAGAGTAGCCCCCACCTGCCACAACTGGAGAAAAGCCCACACAGCAGTGGACACCCCGCACAGCCCCTGAAATAGATACCAGTAAAAATTTTAAAAGATGCGGAACATTCCTAGTCTCTTTGTGAAATACCTGTTTATATCTTTTGCACGTTTTCCAACTGGATTGTTTGTTTACTGTTGAATTTTGAGTGTTCTTTATATAATCTGGATACAAGCCCTTTGTTGGATATATGATGTTCAGATACTTTCTCTTCCTATGTACCTTGTTGTTTTCTTAACAGGGTAGATTCAGTTTTTATCCAGGTAGCTCTGTGTTTAAGTAAAATGAATGACCTATGAAATGAACTTTTAAAACCAGCTCTAATTGATCATGTAGTGAGTAATGAAAGATGTAAGAGAAAGGTTTATCTTAAACAAATAGAAGAGTGAAGAAGAGTTTTGTTATTTTTTGTATGATTTAAGATCAGTTTTATTATTACTAATATGTAGAATTTGGGAGAAAAAGACTAAACCCAATAAATTACTTCCTAAATTCTGAATAAAGAAAACTTCATTGATTCATTTCAGTACTTTTGCTTTTAACATCAGATTTCAGATGATGATAAAGAAAAGGGAGAGGGAGCTCTTCCAACTGGAAAATCTAAAAAGAAAAAAAAGAAAAAGAAGAAGCAAGGTGAAGATAATGCTCTTGCACAGGTAAAGTATGAAAACAACAGACATCCTTCCTACTACTGACTTGTGAAAGGACCATTTGCAGATGCTAAGAAAATGTAGAGATATAAAGACAGGATGTAAGACATCAGATTTACTTAGTGTTTGAAAAGTCATAGAATGTTTTCAAGATTTTATATATCATACTGTAAGAAAAAGATTATTGCTCTAAAGAAAATCATATCAAAGATGTAAACCAAAAGCAATTGACTAAAATTCTAAATTAGTGCACTTGGGTTTATATTATGGTGAAATGAGACAGAGGTTACAGCATTTCACACAACAGAAATTCTTTGAGCAGTGGAATTTATCAGAATTTTAATACAGTTACGAAAACCATGTGTGTAACAAGGGGTATCTCGCACGTGATTCTGAGTTCGTTGGCTGTTGCACTTGGTATCCTTGCCTGATATTTTTGGCTTTTAACAGAAGCTTTTTCTTTGGTCTTTTCCTGTCTGGGAAGGTAGTTCTAGATTTTAATATAGATGAAAACAAAGGTTAATTTCAGGTGTACTAGATTACTAGAAATATATGCATGGCTTTGTTTTTGAAAGTATTATCACTATTACATTGCAGCTTATGAAAATCTTGTTTCCATCTGTGACTTTGTGGCTAATTGTTTTTATTCCTTTAAATGTAGGAGATAGCCAAAATATTTAGAGAATAGGCTACATAGTGATTTTCCTACTTAGTTAAATTGTGAAAGTTCCTTTGGTGGTGGTCTTTCTTTTTCATTATTGCGCCGGGTCTTGGTCGCTTCGCACAGCCTGATGGGGCAGTTGGGGCTGCTCTTGGTCGTGGTGCCAGCTTCTCACTGCAATGGCCTCCTGTAGAGCACGCGCTCTGGGCGCACAGGCTCAGTAGCTGTGCGGCCCACAGGCTTAGTGGCTCCCGGGCATGTGGCAACTCCCGGACCAGGGATTTGAACCTGTGCCCCCTTTATTGGCAGGTGGATTCTTACCCACTGTGTGTTTCTAAATACAGTGAATAAGTATGTAATCACTTAAATATATATAAATGTATTTAACTCACTTGTATACAGTGAATAAGAGAGTAAGTCAGTCTGTATTCATATCTCTGTTCTGCCATATACTAGTTGTTTTTTGTTTGTTGTATTTTGCACAAGTTACTTAACTGCATAGGTTGCTTTTGAGAATTAAATGAGATCTGTGAAGTTCTGTTAAGTACATAGCACATGGTATGCATGTGTGCTATGCATAAGTGATTACATTTTGGATTTTTTTTCTTACCATTTACAATGATGTCATATTTAATATATTCTTGTTCATAACTTCTTTCACATACCTAAGCATGTAATATATTCTTAGAAGTCTATATAAAAGCCTAAGGATGAAAATGTTCAAACTTGAAAGGACCTTAGAATTTATCTACACAAATTTTTATTTTACAGTTGAGAAAACTACAGTTTGAGGAAATCAGAAATTTGTCCTTGATATTTTATGACATGCCTATCCATGTCCTTTCTGCTGTGAAAGCTTAATTTATCTAGAAAACACCCTTAGGTATATATATTTCATGCCTTGCTGCTAAGTCACTTGTCGTGTCCAACTCTGTGCGACCCCATAGACAGCAGCCCACCAGGCTCCCCCATCCCTGGGATTCTCCAGGCAAGAACACTGAAGTGGGTTGCCATTTCCTTTTCCAATGCATGAAAGTGAAGTGAAAGTGAAGTCACTCAGTCGCATCTGACTCTTAGCGACCCCATGGACTGCAGCCCACCAGGCTCCTCCGTCCATGGGATTTTCCAATACCATTTCACTTAATGACTTCTTCATGCCTTGAAGAAGTCATTTAATGAAATGCTTTTTCTAAAGTCTTAAAATATCAATTAATTCACCATGTAATTTTTCTAAAAGGGAAAAGTGCTAGTTTTTTGTTTGGTTTAGTAAATTAAATGATTCCCATTTGAGGTTATGAGTGTGTTGCTTTTTAGTTTACAGAAGATTTAAATCCCTGAAGAAAACAAGAATAATGAACATACCAGAGATATTTAAAATCTTTGAATAATAATTTTTTTTTATGCTCTTTTAAGCTGTTTGGGCAGTTTCTGAAATAAAATTATCTTCTTGAGAAATCTCTTCTGGAGGTTGATACTATAAACCAAGTATATTTTAATTCATAGAAATGATTTATATCATCTAATGCACTGCTTTTCTCTGTAGGACACAGAAGAATTAGAAAAAGAGATTAGAGAAGAGCTTCCAGTGAATACCTCTAAAGTCCGTCCAAAACAGGAAAAGGCTTTTTCTTTGAAGACCATAAGCACTAGTGATCCAGCTGATGCACTAATCAAAAATAGCCAGGTAACTTTTTGATATCCAAGAAATAAAATTTTGATGACTTGGAGAATTGTATTAATACTAATATTTTATTGAAACACTGTGCTAAACATTTTTAATACACCAAATTGCCCTCATAGCAACCTGAAAAGAAAAGGTACAACCCATTATATGAATGAGGTTAGAGAAGTTGAATAAGTTGGCCCAAGTCCTACAACTGTCAGAAGCAAAACTAGAGAAAGCCACTAGACGGTTTCTTATTCCCATTTGAGGTTATGAGTGTGTTGCTTTTTAGTTTACAGAAGATTTAAATCCCTGAAGAAAACAAGAATAATGAACATACCAGAGATATTTAAAATCTTTGAATAATAATTTTTTTTTATGCTCTTTTAAGCTGTTTGGGCAGTTTCTGAAATAAAATTATCTTCTTGAGAAATCTCTTCTGGAGGTTGATACTATAAACCAAGTATATTTTAATTCATAGAAATGATTTATATCATCTAATGCACTGCTTTTCTCTGTAGGACACAGAAGAATTAGAAAAAGAGATTAGAGAAGAGCTTCCAGTGAATACCTCTAAAGTCCGTCCAAAACAGGAAAAGGCTTTTTCTTTGAAGACCATAAGCACTAGTGATCCAGCTGATGCACTAATCAAAAATAGCCAGGTAACTTTTTGATATCCAAGAAATAAAATTTTGATGACTTGGAGAATTGTATTAATACTAATATTTTATTGAAACACTGTGCTAAACATTTTTAATACACCAAATTGCCCTCATAGCAACCTGAAAAGAAAAGGTACAACCCATTATATGAATGAGGTTAGAGAAGTTGAATAAGTTGGCCCAAGTCCTACAACTGTCAGAAGCAAAACTAGAGAAAGCCACTAGACGGTTTCTTTTTCTTATTAAATATATAGGCATGCAAGGGACAGATACATGGCTTACAGAAAATGTGAGTAGTTGCACTTTCCCAAAAGCAAGCACATAATGTATTATGACTGTGGTCCAGTCTCCAAAATGTAGCATTTTTTTTTAAATGTAGTGACAGTATCAAAATGTGTGCCATGTGTGGAAAATTTTGATATGTCAGGAGAGACCATTTTATAAAAGGCCTAGACCAGTGACACAAAGCCCATAGCGCTTTAAAGTCTGATTTCTAATTTGGTAAGTAGTGTCATTTAGAAATATATGAAATATTAACAACTGTGAAATTGTGCATGGTTCTCATTCAAAATGTGTATTGAGAATCTCCCTCACTATTTAAAGTTCTGGAGATCAGCAGAGAACAAAGCAGAAAAAAATATCCCTGCCTTTATGGCACTTACATATTTAATGAAACAGCTTTAATATTAAGACCGCAGAGGGTCATGTGACATTTTGATAAGTCATTTTCAGAAGTCACCTTGTAAAGGGTATTTGAGTCCTATGATTTAATATAGAGAAGTGAGAGGATGGAGGGTAGGAAGAGATTTAAAATGAGTACTAAAACTTTGGGGTAAATACAGGGAACATATGAAACTGAACCAGGCAACGTAAAGGCAGCTTCAGATACCTGAAAGAGAGAGGAGTTCTGGCAGTTACCTAGGCACGCACGTCTTCCTCTTTGTTTCCTCTCCTGTTTTGCTTTTTTGACTTCATGGAGCCTGGAAGAACAAGGGGCAAAAGAAGCATGACTTACCCTTGTTTCTGTATTCAAAATCATCATCACAGGTAAAGCCTAAGGGTGAGATGATCTCTGACTCCTGTTCCAGCCTCACTCCACACCAGAGTTTGTCCTTCATCTGTCCTGAACATTGATGAACAGTGCAGCCCGTTCTGGCAAATCAGTTAGTTGATCGCTCTGCTCCCAGGTTGGAGAGGAGAGACTCAAGTTTGGCCCTAAGCAATTATAATTTCACTACCAGACTCACAAACTGTGAAGATTTGAACCTGAGTTTTACTAGTTGCTTTAATAGATTAGGACTAGTAGCTATAGTCTGCTTTATCTGAGGCCATCCTTCTCCCTTGGGGAGAAAATTGAAGCTGTTGCTGCTGCTACTTGAGATATCCCTACCTCGTGAGAAAGCGAAAAGGAGATGTCACTACTGGTAGTTCAGAAAGTTGCTATCTTTAACTTTGCAAAAAAAGCTTTTGAGGAGGTGAGAGTTTGTGGGAAAATGGATGGAACCATTCAAGCACATGAAAAAAATCCTGTTATTTGTAATGAAAAAGACAAATGTAAAAGTTAATGAAAACTGAGTTATTCACTCCTCTTTGAGATTCAGTAGACATCCTGTAATTTTACACATTTAATCATTTTTCCTCAATCTGTATTTGTGGATATTGCAGTTAAAGATTTATTTGGTTATTTGTCACTAGAGGGCAGGCATGAGCTGTAGTGCTTCTGCTGGTAAATGATTTATTCATTATCTTTGTATTTCAGCTGAGCAGCCTCTTTTTATTACTATGACATTTGATATTTTTTTATGAAAACCTAAGATAATTTTATTTCAAAATAGCCTATCAAGACTCTTCCACCTGCTGTTTCTACCGAGCCATCTGTTATTTTATCAAAAAATGATTCTGACAAAAGCTCTTCCCAAGTGCCACCGATGCTACAAGAAACAGATAAATCTAAGTCAAATACTAAGCAAAATAGCGTGCCTCCTTCACAGAGTAAGTAATCCTCATTTTGCTTCTTTTGTTGTTCTCTGTACTGTTTATAGGTGTCACTGTCTTAGAAGTCTAAAGGATTACTGAGTTCAGTTGACTCTTTGTGACTCCATGAAAGCATTACTGGAGCAGCCCTTTCCTCCTTTGCAAAGCCTAGATTCCTTGCAACCTTGCAGAGCTCAGTTGTGAGGACCAGGGAGCTAAAGTCACTTCAGGCCAGAGTAGGTGGCTAAGGACATACACAAGGAAGCCCCTGTTATCTGCCCCTACTCTCCGGGTCCCTCCCTTTTTCTGTGCACAAGTCCTTAAAACCATGCCCCCTCCCCTGCCTTTTTCTCCCTTCAGCTACCCTTAGTGTCCATTTTACCCACTTTCACTCTACTACTTATATTGAGTCTTGTAAGTGATGGTTTTTTAGGTCAAAATGATGAACTGTCATCTGTGTGCTTAAACCACACAATACATTAGAATTGAGGAAAAGAGGAGAGGAGGGCAGCCGGAGAATAACCTAAAAACCTGTAACTAGAACTTGAAAATGTGAACATAAAATTTGAGGCATTATAAGTGGATTTCAAAGCATGTTTTTATTGACATTGCTTTTATATTTTTGAAACAGAATAGTATTTACTCTCCTCCTGATGTCTCTTTCTCTCTCCCTTTCTCTCTCTCTTTTTTTTTTTTTCCTTTTAGCCAAGTCTGAAACTAGTTGGGAATCTCCCAAACAAATAAAAAAGAAGAAAAAAGCCAGACGGGAAACGTGAATTTTTTTTCTTCCTGAATTGGACATGTGTTTGCAAACACTGTCTTGAAGATTATGCTGTTTATGCAATAATTTGTGAACATGTACAGAGTTTTATATAAATTTAAACCTGTTTTTAAAACAAAACTGTGAACAAACACAACCACCGTAAAAATGGAATCAAAGGAAAGTTAATTTATGAAATTAAGAGGTCAGCAGAACACGCTACAGCGCTGGGAGACACTTGGGGAAGGCCACTCGAACAAGAGCGCTCTTACGAATATCATCCTGGTTTCACAGCAGTGCCCTGTTTACAACAGATTGTGCCCTATCTCATCTGCAGCTAAGGAATAAAGGATTCTGATTAGAGAGAAGGCTGCCTGCAAACTAGTAGGCAGCTTCTTGGATCTTATGCACGGAACTTAAACCATTTGAATCTGTTTTATGCTTAAATCAAAGTGCTTTGATCAAATGCATAATCTGCCATATCTTTACATATTTGTTGGTAGCAATTTGTATTAAAGAAATCACAAGTGCAAATAAGTCATTTATTATTTAACTAAACTGTTATGGTTTAGTTTGCAATTTTTAAAATGTTCTTAAAACATTGAAAACACAATTGACACTTGTATGGCTTATGAAGTTATTTTTTGATAGTCTTACGTTACTTGAATTGTTCAAAGTACAGTATATTTTAAGTTAAGGTAAACTCTATGTATTTGTTTTATACTTTTAAGGTTCAGACTTACAAATAATGCTCTTGTGTATGATTTGAAAACTTTTAGGCAAAATCCAACTTATATTTGTTTCCTTCCCTAGCAATTACTTTTTTTCCAGCATCAATTCTTCTTCGTTACTAATACTTTTTTGACTTTAAAGTGAAATCTTTCACAAACTAGTTATACAGACAGAACTTTGAGTACATGATGGAGAATGAAAAACTAGAGTCAGACAGCTTTAATTGACATTGTCAAGACCTCCAGTTATCAGGAATACATTTTTTTACTGCCTTAACCTGTAGTGCGTAGAATATGCATCAATTTCTTGAAGGGGATTCGTGTTTTTATAAGAATTTTCATGTAACTATTGCAATCGTGATCAAATAAGGAACGTTTCCTGCTTGAAACTGTATTGATTTCAATGATGTGTGAGACAGTTTCACCATTTTCAGGCACTGTGTAATTCTATTGTAATAAACTGGCAGGTATCTTTGTAACTATAAATAGTGCATGCTCAGCCATGTACACTGTAAATAGCCTTTACCAAACGTGTTTGACAAGGACCATAATTAACATCACTTAGTGAATTGTGATAAACAAACAAAGCCATGACTTATTTGATGTGATTGGCTTAATTGTTTTTCTGTGGCACCAGAATGAAACTGTTCTAACAGCTGTAACCAATGGTACTGATCTATCCATCCAGTTCTGTCTCTTCTATTTGATTGTGGTTTGATAGTATTGTATTGTCACACTGGAAAGCTAAAGAAACAAAATGGTTTCAGTTTTGCTGAAGACTGGCCTTATTAATGGACAGCTTTCCTAACAAGCGATTATTAACTTTTATCAGGTGTTAACATCTGTTTCAGGAACATGGCAGTATGTTTACATGTCAGAAGTTTTGTTTAATTCTATGATATTTCTAAATTGATTTGTTTAAATAAATTCAACAAATGGATAGCATTGTTTTTATTTGCTTCAGTATTGGGGTAAATAAGCTAAAGTACCAGGAGTGAATTTCTTGAAATGACTGTATTAGCTTTATATAGCTGCTTCCTAAAGAGATCCAAGGATTCCTGTGTTGCAGCACTTTGTAAAGGTATCAGCAAAGGAGAATCAATAGGAAGTCTGTGTAATTTTAGAATGTGCCAAAAGATCTATGCTCAAAAAATTTAATTGAACTCTCTCAACTCTACCTCACCGTTTCTTTATCTTAGAATTGTGTTGGCTGTGTCGAATGTCAGACTTTTTATTTCTCCATCTTAGTATCTCTCATTGAACCACCAATGCCGGGTGTTACACACACCTTCTTTTGAGGGGAGATGGGTGCAGAGACGGAGAAGTGCCCTTCTAAATTGGGGTGGATCCGAGATGGAAATAAATACCCATCCCTTCTCTCTGGCTCAAGAACTAGGGCACGGCTTTTATATTTCAAGAGATGGCAGCTGTGAGTGTTAAAATTACTATAAGTTCATTCTGTTGCACAGTTAAAATATCATTCATTGTTCATCACTCTCCTTGTTCCATAAATGTTTATGACATGAAAGCAGTTTCTGGCATCTGAACCAGAGGAATTGTTTTCCAGCATCAACTCAAAAGACATTAAAATCCAGGGAGGAGGGGAAGAGAGGAGAATTGTTGTCCTTTGGAGGCTTGGACTAGACGCTCCCTCAGCCACTAGTAGGGAGATAAGTGACCCCTTTAAAACTGTTATCAGGCCTGAAGGGGATCCTTGTTCTGAGTAACAGACAAAGCCTCCTACAGAAACTGTTTAAATAAAACTTGCCTTCATCCTGACCTGTCTCCCCATACTTAGTGAAAATCCTTCCTGTCCTGGAGCAGGGAGTAATGGGTTAGGACTTCCTCAGACTGGAATCCTACCTCTCTATACCCTACATTGAGCAAAACAGCAGTTGAGAGAGTCCAAAAAACAAGTATTGAAATAAAATGTCATCAATGTAATTGACCGTGTTTCCTTTGTGCATGCATTTTATTGGTTGGGGAGTGGGAATAAGTCATCTGAATCTATTGGTATTATTTCAGAGACTAATCCAGTGTGTACTTGGGTTAAAGATATTGAAGGGCAATATTTAACTACAGAGTTTAGTTTTTCTTAAAAACAATCCTCTTAATATATGTGAAATGTCTTTCAAATTTTAGAATTTAGGCTTAAGATGTCTAATAGATGTCTTAAGACTTTCCTATAAACTCATTGCACAAACTGGAATTACCTTCCAACAGACTTAGGGAATGCAAATATGTTATTTGTAAAATGCATTGAGTATTGTAAATAAAACAAGCCATTTTTGTTATTGTTTAAATTGCTCGTTACAGTTCTCTTATGGGAGGGGACTGCGCATCCTAAGCTAGTCTTAAAGGCAGTAACTTCTTGATGTTAATGTTTCTAAACTGTAGGTTCTATATGTTTCAAATGTTCCTGATGCTCTGAAACCATAGGTGCACTTGGAGGTTTTAACCTCTGGAAAAGGCAGAAGTGTTTGGAGTGAAGCACCTCTCGAGCTCTCCTGTTTGTGACACACCCTTGTCTGTGGGAAACAGCTTCCATCATCTTAGCAGTAGGTGTAACTCACCGGGGCAGTGTATGACTCGTGTCAACCCTTCTAAGGAAATTAGACTCAAATTGGCGTCAGTATTTTAAAAGTTTATTCCTCTCCCATGTCCATCTGAAAAAGCAGTCCAGAGCGGCTCTGCCCCTCGGCGGGACCAGGCGCCCAGGGTCCTTCCTCCTGGGTTGCTCTTCCGCGCGCTCAGCCTGCAGCATCCAACAGTAGAAACCCCCTCTCGGCATTTCTGCCCCCTTCCTTTAAGAGCTCTTCTTAGCAAGTTGTTCACACCACACAGACTTATCCACGCAATCACTTCATCCTCCTAGCTTCAAAGGGGCATGGGAAATACTAAGTCGCTATCCTGGGCTGTCACGGGCCAAATTAACATTCAGGTCTCATGACTGAGGAAGCAGCAGAGAGCGGGGTATCCAGGAACAGCTCGCCATCTTCTGGCACAAGGTTGACATATATCGTGTATATTATGCAGCCAAGCATCACTTTCAAGGTCAGGTTAGCTTTTCCCATTGAGCAGAAATTTAAAATTTCTTGGATGCTAACTTACATGTAATAGATTCTGAAAGAAATTTCTGCCACTCAATGCTTTAAATTCTAGAGGCTTAAGGAAACTTGACTAGCCTGCTATCACACGTTCACTGCAAGTATAGATTATAACAGTTTGCAGGGAAGTTACCCTGGTGTATAATCTTTTAAAAATTAAAAGGCATTATTACTATTCAAAATAATAAAAGATTTCTAATCCTAGCATCAAGACAGGTATATGAGGTGCTTGTAAAATGTTTGCTACCTACCTAATAATTAACAATACTGAGGTTCATGAACAGGCTAATCTGAAGAAAACTTTAAGCAGATTCAAGGTCATCCTCATGATAATGGCATTCTTATTTGTATGTGTGCTTTCCTTTTTTATTTATTGTATCAAAGCCTTCAAAATGAATATATGTAACATGTACATAAATTATAAAGCATAATAAAATGAACACCTCTGAAACCGCCATTCTGCTTAAGAAATAGAACGTTACCAGTAGGGGGTGTTGGGCCTGAGCTCGATCTTTGGTGACAGGATCAAGCGGCAGGGGTGGGGGGTGTTGGAGGGGGACTGTGAAGGCATGGACGAAAACAGCTGCTCTCAGATACCCAGGGTAGGCACAGGTGCTTTTCAGTGCCAGATCTGACTAGGGGTCCCAGGTGACACACGTCACCAGGTCTCGGAAGGCTGTCTTGACAGCCTCACTGGTGCTGCTTCCTAAAGTCGTCCACCGACATGTGGTGGGAAACTTGGGATAGATACGCATAGGTACACAGTGAATCACCGTGCACGAAGAGTGCCCTTGGCGTTGTGCGATGCACTCTTCACGTGGCAGCCTTTCCACAAGGAAGGGTAGCAAGGCTCTGCTTGAAGATGCTCCCCAGGCTCAGAATAGCCGTGTGCATCCTGCTTAGGGCAAGGGCATCTTGTGAGGTGTGCCGGGGCTACAGACTTTCTGACACCACAGGGCTTTGTGGCAGATCAACCGGAGCTCTGAGCCCCTTGAGACACTAGAATTATGAATAATTTCTGAAGTGTCTTCCATGATTTTAAAATATATTGCTGGAAATGGTTGAAACTATTCCCACTTCTCATCAAAACTCAAGTGACCGCGGTAATGAACAATGCAGAAAACCTGCCTTAGCACTGGAACTAGGAAAGGGGCATCCAGTGCCAGAGATGGAGGCACTGTGTTACTGGCAGTCAAAACCCAGAAATTTTTCAAAGGAATTAGATCCAATCACAAGAAATCTATAACCATTTAATCACAAAGCAGAAAAAGTACATGATCATGACACTAAGCTGAAGTATTAAATCCAACAGCTATTCCAAAATTAGATTTTAAAAACTTAAAGTAGAAATACCCATGTCAGACCAAGGCAGGGTTACTTACTTGCTGGTCAACATTGTCTTAAGTGTTAGCAGTTAAGGAAAATTTTAAATTGGTACAGCATCAAAGAAGAAATCATTTTTTCCTGATTGCATACCTAGAAAACCCAAGAGGTTGTAATAAAAAGCTTATGAGCACCAGAAAGGATACACTAAAGTGGCTGATACACAAAAACAGAATATTCTATACTAGAATAAGTACCTACAAAAGGAAATGGAAAACAAAAAAACTACATCACTAAAGCTACCAAATTTTGTTTTAAGTTTTTAATGAATTTGCTAGAGATGTTGCTTCTGTTTTGTTTTTGTCCATAAGGCACATGGGAACTTAGCTTCCTAACCAGGATCGAACCTGCTGCACCTCCTCCATTTGAAGGCAGGAGTCTTAACCACTAGACTGCCCTTTTATTTTTTGGCTTCACCCTGCGCTTGCAGGACCTTAGTTCTCTGAACATACTCAGGCCCTGGCAATGAAAGTACCAAGTCCTAACCGCTGGACTGCCAGGGAGTTTCCATAACTACCGTATCTAGAACTAAATGTTTCAAAAAAGATACAAGGCCAAATGAAAACTAGTCTTTTTGAAGGTCAGAATAACAATCTAACATGAAAAACTGTGCTTTACTTGGAAAGCAAAAATATCAATATTTCCCAAATAAAGTTAAATTCAACTCCGGTTAGAGATTTTTAAGTACCTCAAAGACAAATACAAAAGACAAAAAGACAAAAACAACACAAAAGACAAAAACATACAAAAGACAAAATGTGAAAAAAATGAAGTGAGAAAAAAGTAGCGGGCGGCTACAGGAGAGAGCCAGGGGACCTGCTCATGAATACCAGCTATGAGAATAAACTAAAATGCCTTGCATCTATCAGGGTTCTCAGCTGTAAAACCCAGTCTGCTCTGGCTAGTTTATGTTGAAAAAGAACCTGGAAGCACAAGAGATGTAGATTCCCTTACCACCAGAAATAGCACCTGACCTCTTTCAAGGCTGCTCAACAAAAACAGCCTACCCACCAGCTCCTCTGTGGATGCCCAGGACCGGCTCCTGACTCCACAGAGGCTGCCTCTGCACGGCTGGAGGCCACCACGGATGTCCACTACTGGCTCTGCCCAGGCCTTCTCTCCCTCCCTCCTCTCATAGCGTTGGGCAGAGGCACGCTCCCATCTGTGTGTGCCAAGCAGCAAGGGATACTGGAGAATGAACTTTGGCAATGTGAGGAACTCCAAACATACGAATGTTCAAAATTTACTGAGCACTACACCAGTGCAATTTAATAAGGTATCAGTAAGAGGATAGGTCGGAAGTACAGGATGGGGAATCCAGAAATACATTCATGGTAATTGTTTACAGTTTAAGTGGTGTTTTAGTTTCAGTGGTAAAAGGTTGATTTCTTTAATAGGTGGCATGGCACAACAAAGAAAGCTGGATCACATCTTGCCTTACATATGAAAATAAACCCCAGTTGGATTTAAGACCGAAAAAAAAAATTTTTAAACGACAGTATAGGAAACTACATGTACAACTCAGCAGTGAAGGAGATACTCTTTTTTTCTTTTTCTTATAAAGGAAATTTTTTTCCAGTTTCATTAGGAGAAATAATGTATATCGCTTTATATGGGAAGATGTTCTTAACCAAGAACTGGAAGCCTAAAGGCTATGAAAGAGAAGATACACGTATTCAACTGCACATAATTTTTTAAAAACCTTCAAAATGCTTGATTTTGAAATAATTACAGACTCACAGGAAGTTGCAAAAATAGTCCAGGGTGGTCCTGTGTCCTCTCACCCAATTCCCCCCCAGTTGCAATCTTACAAAAATATGGAACTAGGAGAAAAAAAACAACTGGAGCAGAGAAATGCAAACAGGGACCAGGTGGCAGGAAATCAAGAATCTCTGTAAACAGCAGGAGGACTTGGGCAAACAGAAAAGCAGGAACCTCCAGACTGACAGGAAATCACACATTTTGGGTGATAAGTTTCCCTGAAGCAGACAAAGAAAGGTGGGGAAAATCGGAATCTCCTGCAGCCCAAGGTAACCCCTTGCTCATTATGCTCTCATTACAATAAAATTAGCCTTGCAGATAAGA
>SJYC01069592.1:0-57645 GCA_006408675.1 Madoqua kirkii
AAATTAAATTCACTCATATCATTATGATCCATTTTTCAAGTAATTTTTTTAATATCAAAAAAGTATTTTAATCACTTTTTAAGTGATTAAAAGGTATTAGTCAAATTATATGCAATAACATCTACATATTTTGAGGGAGTAGTTTTAAAATATAGAATATATGCCATCTTACTCAGAGTTTTGAGAGTTTACTTAATAAATGAAATACAGCTCATCTTTACTGAAGTCACTTTCTGATAAATAGCCAACATTAATAAATAAATAAATATAAGGCAGTTTGTGAACTCCAGTCTTCTTGGCGAGTCATAATTGGTGTGTTGTTATCTTGGCTTGAGGACAATAGTCATAATTACTTTCCTCTAAACAGCTGAACTCAATCCAATTCACAATGTCATAAGTTTATGAATCTGTTGTAGCAAAAATTAAGGTTAGCAATGAAGTAAAATGCCACTGGAAAAACATTTTTCAAACCTTTCCTATCCCCTACTCCCCTTTCTTACTTCATCAAATTGGAATCACTCCCAATTTTAAAGGACTCACAGATTGAATTGTACTTTCCCAGCCACTGTTTGTCCAGTGAGTTCAACAAACACATATGTAGCCAGAAAATATTTTTGCTTTTGTGTATGTGGCTTTTCATGTGTATTAAAATCATGTTCTTTAGTTTTGCTTAAATACTGTGGTTATTACATCATTATAAATATATTCATGTACATTTATTCTAGACAACAGTTTCTGAGAGATGTTTAATATTAAAATGATGTGTCTTGAGTTAGAATTTACTAGATTTGAACAAATAAAAATTGTTGATTTTTATATTCTCAATTTTTGAAGTAATGTTAATATTATTAATTCAGTACAAATTAAAATCATATTTACATCACTGATGACAATAGAAAATGATCAATAATTTCAATAAACTTAAAATTATTCAATTCTCTAAAAAAAAAAAAACCTGAAGGAAAAAGGTGTGTAAGTGTGTGTGTATGTGTGGAAGCAAAAAGAAAGGGAAAAGTCATATAGATAAGGAGGAAATACAGGACCCTGAGGTACTCAGCAATGAACTTGTAAGTTCAAGAATAAGAATCAGCAGGTTCGGTGGAGGGTTTTTATCAAGAATAAAAGAGCATTGATTGGAAAGAAAATTGCATGACGTGACTAAACTTTCACCAGGGATTATCCTAGTAGAATAGATAAAAGGGAACGAATAAAAAATTTTCACAGATAAATGCAAAGAAATATTCTGTAAGATTTTTTATTATGAAAAGAGAGAGAAGGAGGAGAAGGGGAAGACTGAAATTTTATGCCCAAGGGCCTGGAAGGAAGATCACTGAAGTCATGCAAGGGACAGAATAGTGAAAGAACATTTAAAGGAAAACAGATGGTCTAAGGTCAAACATGGTAATAGGAATAGTAGAGAAGTTATTAATGCTAATTTTAAAATTATAACATGTGTACAGTACATTTTGTGTCACCAGTGTTTCCATGTACATGTTACCTCATTTGATTAAGGAAGAAAAATGGATGTCAAACTGGACAGTGAAATATCATTTAGACATTAGGAAAAAAATTAGAAAACAGCTAATATCACTTATTTAGTGTTACCCTAAGTGCCTGACATGATGCTGCTTTTTAAATATACTCTTTTAATCTTCACAATAAACTTTTTGGTTATTATGTCTCCATTTTGCAGATGGCAAACAGATTCACAGAGCTTTTGTCAAAGATCACATAACTAGGAAATAGTACAGGAATCCATCTCAGAGGTGACTGGCCAGAAACATTCAATATATATATATATATATATATTTTTTAATTCCTAGGTCAATCAATGATGAAAAATCTTTCTGAAATAAACACAAAAATCAAATCTCTCAGTTGCTTATTCACCATTCAACTCTACACTATTTTAGTTAAAAAGTAAGTGAATCAAAAATGATCTATACATAGTTAGATAATATTTGTTACTATGATGAGATAGATATTAACTAGACTTACTGTGATAATCATTTTTTAATACATGAAAATATTTAATTATACTTTGCACACCTGAAATTAATATAATGCTATATGTCAGGGCTTCCCTGGTAGTTCAATCAGTAAAGAATCCACCTGCATTGCAGGAGACTCCAGTTTGAATCCTGGATAGGGAAGATCCCCTGGAGAAGTGATAGGCTAACCACTCCAGTATTCTTGGGCTTCCCTTGTGGCTTTGATTGTAAAGAATCGCCTGCAATGCGGGAGACCTGTGTTTGATCCCTGGGTTGCGAAGGCCCCTGAAGGAAGGCATGGCAACCCACTCCAGAATTCTTGCCTGGGGAATCCCCATGGACAGAGGAGCCTGGCAGGCTACAGTCCATGGGGTCACAAAGAGTGGAACACGACTGAGCGACTGAGCACAGCACAGCACAGTGCACATATCAGTTATCCTCCAATAAAAAACAATCTATAACTTATATACACTAAGGAAAAATAGTTAGGCAAATACATTTATTTACATGTTCTCCATATCAAGTACTCTTCTAAGTACTCTACAACATAATCTTTACTATTTCTCTGTTGATACAATTTCATTACCTTATGTGTCATTTCATTAGGCTCACCAACAGAAACGGGATAGCGTGCTCTACATAGGTCCCTTTCTCAGATGGAGGGAAGTGAGAACAACAAAGCAGCAAACGTTTAGGTTAGTGCTTCTCAGTACTCCTCGGTTCAGTCAGTACTCACAGCAGCTTAATGAAGTGAATGCCACCGTGCCAGGGTCCAGCCTCAGTGGATCCAGGGTGATTCGAAGGTGGGGACGGAGTCGCCGTCCTTGGAAAACACTTAATCAATTACAGATAGGGATTAGAAAATTAGCAGAGAAACAGAGGCTGAATAACTTAGTTTACATGGAATACAAATCACCACCTACATAGGCCACAGGCATCTTCCCGTTCTCCAGAAGGAGAGGAGGCACTGAGCACCCCCCCCCACCCAGTCTGATCTTAGAAGCCCGGGCAAAATTAGCAGGCTTGGTGGGTACCCATGCACCAGATGGGAATTTGGCCAGTAAATAGTAGGAGAAAAAAAGATGCTGAATAACTTGGTTTATGTGGGATACCAATAAAATTCCAAGACAAGGAATTTGCACCACCTACGTTGGGCCACTGGCACCACTTGAATATCGGAAGGTGCCTCCTTGGGCTCCTTCTCGCATGGACTTGAAAGTCAGGACAGGTAAGTAGACTTGGAGGGCACCCACGGTCCAGATTGGAATTCAGCCAGAAAAACGAGGAGCAAGAAACAACGACATGAGGGAATCAGTCTTCTGGAAACTGATCAGATTTCTTTATTTTTCAGGTTTGTTTATACACATTTTGTTATATATAGGGATGAATACAGAGTCATGCAGGGGTCAGCAGACCTGACCCTTGCACAATCAAGTGCTTCGTATAAAATTATACAAAAGTCTTATGGGTTTTACATCATCTTCTGGCCATGAGGCCTGCTGATATTTCATGGCCCTTTCTGATAATTGTCAGTTAACCAGAAAACTTATTTTTTCCAGGGGTGAGTTTTTCTTAAATCAGGCACCACAGGGGTCAGCAGTCCTGACCTTTATCAAAATCAGGTGCTTCACATAAATGTATATTAAAAAAAGGTCTTAGGGGTTTTACATCATCTTCTGGCCATGAGGCCTGCTGACATTTTATGACCCTTTCTTTCTGATAACCAAAAAACTTACTTTTTCCAAGGGTATTTTTTCTTAAACCAGACGCCACCCTCTGAAGGTAGCAGATAAAGTTGCATTCCTATAGGGTGAGAGTGTAATGGGTTGCAACTAAGAAAGGAATTTATTTAACCTAAGGTTAACATGATTAATCTTAAAGGTTAATACTTATTTCTCCTATATGCTAGTTATATTCATTATAAGGGCAAGGAATATGGAGATTTAGCAGCAAACATCAGCCCAACAAATGAAAATCCTTCACCAATGTTCCCCTTAAAATCTATTTAGTCTTAAGATAGTGATAAAGTTACATTTTTACATAGCAAGGACACAGTGATTTACAACAAAGTACAGTGATCTATAACAAAAGAGAAAATTCATTAACTCAAAAAGTCTAATATTGCTAACATAAAAAGCTACTATATTTCCTTTTCCAAATTCCAAATACATTGATTAATATATTCCCAGGTGCCTAAGGATGAGGGCTTCCCCGGTGGCTCAGAGGTTAAAGCGTCTGCCTCCAATGAGTGAGACCCAGGTTCGATCCCTGGGTTGGGAAGATCCCCTGGAGAAGGAAATGGCAATCCACTCCAGTATTCTTGCCTGGAGAATCCCATGGATGGAGAAGCCTAGTAGGTTACAGTCCACTGGGTCGCAAAGATTCAGACATGACTGAGCGACTTCACCTTCACCTTAAGGATATGGAGGCCTGGCGGCAATCATTGACTCAACAATGAGAAAAGCCCTATGCTAATTAAGACTTTCAAAATACTCCAAACTCTCTGTGCTGTTCATGATTAAGAGGTAGTAAACAATCATGTGCATAGTGGCAGGAATATGGATAATCCTGTCACACAAACTAGTCTATCAGCAGAGAGGTTTGACCAGAGACACCCTTGTCACGACCAGGAATTTTTATTGACTTGGAGCTGCACGTTTACTCCTTCTCAGAGGGAACCAGTGGGGAACAGCCCCCCATAAAGTCAGAGGTGTAGCTGAGAGCATGAAACAGTAAAGTAGGTAGACTCTGGTTTTGGGCTCGGGAACAGGGGGTTTCCTGAGGATTGATCACGCCTTTGCATTCGCCAAGCCTCCTTCCTCATGACCTTTGCCATGAGCGGAGTTCCTCACGCTGGCTCTCAGCAGCAGTCTATGGGGTCGCAAAGAGCTGGAAACAATGGAGCAACTGAACTGCCTGATTGAAGCACTCATTTTACAAAAGGTTTTATGCTACTCACAAGAATCTGATGTTATCATGAAGGGATTTAGTGCTTTCCCAGATATGAAAGTGAATTTGCTCAGTCATGTCTGACTCTTTGCAACCCCATGGACTATAGCCTACCAGGCCCCTCCATCCATGGGATTCTCCAGGCAAGAGTACTGGGGTGGTGGTATTTGACTTCCCTGGTGGCTCAGATGGTAAACCATCTGCCTACAATGTGGGAGATTCGGGCTCAATCCCTGGGTTGGGAAGATCCTCTGGAGAAGGAAATGGCAACCCATTCCAGTACTCTTGCCTGGAAAATCCAATGGACGGAGGAACATGGTAGGCTACACAGTCCATGGAGTCGCAAAGAGTCAGACAGGACTGAGTTAGTCACTTTCTTTCTAGATATGAAAAGATGCAAGGATTGGTCTTACGAAATCTGTTCCTGAAAGTATCCTACTATCTAAAGACCTGTCCCCCAGATTCCCTGGAGCACAGAGGGCCTCACTCCACCTTGAGCTCCCTCAGGGGGTGTTGAAGGTCAACACCTGCAGCAGCACAGGGTTCAGTCTCCACAGGAAAGTGAAAGTGAAGTCGTTCAGTCGTGTCCAACTCTTTGCAACCCCATGGCCTGCAGCCTAGCAGGCTTCTTGGTCCATGGGATTTTCCAGGGAAGAATACTGGAGTGGGTTACCATTTACTTCTCCAGGAGATCTTCCCAACCCAGGGATTGAACCCACGTCTCCAGCGTTGTAGGCAAACGCTTTACCGTCTGAGCCAGAGCAGATGGCAAATGCCCTGTTGTTCAGTCCCTGGCAATGCCCTTGAAAGTCACTCAGTTGTGTCCAACTCTCTATGACCCCATGGATTATATGGTCCATGGAATTCTCCAAGCCAGAATACTGGAGTGGGTAGCCTTTCCCTTCTCCAAGGGATCTTCCCAACCCAGGAATCGAACCTAGGTCTCCCGAATTGCAGGCGGATTCTTTACCAGCTGAGCCACAAGGGAAACCCAATTGGCAAGTGCCAGTTTATAGTCGACAGGACAAAGGGCTGGAGAATATTACAAGTCAGAAACCTTGCAGTCATCAACGATACAAACAGTGATCAGTTCAAGGTAAAAAACCTTCTTGGAAAGTGCATACATACTCTGTCTTTTATCATCATAAATTTAAATATTTTATTTGCCAGAAGCTTTCTCTCTGAGAACTTGAACTCTAATGATTAAACATTATATAGTTTTTGACATCAATGCTGTGTAAGGCAGAGAACATCCAGCCATAATGTAGATATGGAGTCCAAAATGTTCATCACATAAATCACATTCAAAAAACTAAGATCATGGCATCTGGCCACATTACTTCATGGCAAATAGATGGGGGAAAATGGAAACAGTGGCAGGTTTTACTTTGGCAGGCTCCAAAATCACTGTGGATTGTAGACTGCACCATGAAATTAAAAGACACTTGCTCCTTGGAAGAAAAGCTAGTGTATTAAAAAGCAGAGACATCACTTTGCTGACAAAGGTTCATATAGTCAAAACTAGTGTTTTTCCAGTAGTCATGTGCAGATGTGAGAGCTGGGCCACAAAGAAGCCTGAGCACCAAAAAATTAATTCTTTCGAACTGTGGTGTTGAGTTTTGAGAGTCCCTTGGACAGCAAGGAGATCAAACTAGTCAATCCTAAAGGAAATCAGATCTGAATATTCATTGGAAGGACTGATGCTGAAGCTGAAACTCCAAAGCTTTGGCCACCTGATGCAAAGAACTGACTCATTGGA
Source organism: Madoqua kirkii (assembly GCA_006408675.1). NCBI lineage: Eukaryota > Metazoa > Chordata > Mammalia > Artiodactyla > Bovidae > Madoqua > Madoqua kirkii. The sequence continues at coordinate 6,700 of SJYC01069592.1, forward strand.
TAAGACCTTGATGCTCGGAAAAATTGAAGGCAGGAGGAGAAGGGGACAATAGAGGATGAGATGGTTGGATGGCATCATTGACTCAATGGATATGAGTTTGAACAAATTGTGGGAGATAGTGGAGGACAGGGAAGCCTGGCATGCTTAGCGACTAAACAACAAATTGCAAGAAATACAAAGTGTTTTTGTAAAATAATGAAAAATACTATTTTTTCAGCCAGTCTATACTGTCTCACAAGGCATAAAAGGAAAGATGAAGGAACTGTATTGTATCTGGGCAAACCTTGGTCTGCGTAGGTTTTGGATTAGCATTACTGGCAGTTCTTTTCCAGCCTTCCCCACAAGAAGGAAACAATCCCCCTTCACTGTTCCCTCTCTCCACGTGAGAGAGGGGCTGGGCAGAAGATGGAAGCAATCTACCTAGATCTCGGTTCCTTTTATCTCAGGGTTTCTCAGGTGTGGGATTTCCTTGTTTGTTTGTTGTAGGAAATTGTGTTTACTCACTGCATGTTTGTAAAAGGAAATTGAATTTTCTACCCTTTAACCCACTCTGTGTACCTTCACCAATCTCTTTAAAATTGACTTGACTGGTAGAAAAACTGTGCAGATCTTTTTGGAATTAGGAAATATGCACCAGATTTCCTCCATGTACCAAATTTGAAACACGGAAAAATTAAGAGCGATTTTATTTTATTTTAAAACTTTATTCTATTTTACAACACCGTAATGGTTTTGCCATACACTGACATGAAACAGCCACAGGTGTACATGATCTCCCAATGCCGAAGCCCCCTCCCACCTCCCACCCCATAAGAGCGATTTTAACAGAAAGGTTTGTGAAACACAATTTAGAACTTTAACTTAACAACACATCACACATTTGATTATTATCCCAACAAGCACCATCAGTAAAATAGACTTGCTGATGGTTGGATGGATTATGACTTGATTCCATGTGCATGAAATCTTGTACCCAATCACAGCTATCATATGTGGAACATCTTTTCTGTAGTAGGTGCTTTATGTTTCTTATCTCGTGAATGTGTGCCAAGTCACCTCAGTCTTGTCTGACTCTCTGTGACCCAATGGACTATAGCCACCAGGATCCTCTGTTCGTGGGGTTCTCCAGGCAAGAATCCTGGAGTGGGTTACAATGTCCTCCTCCAGGGGATCTCCTCAACCCAGGGACTGAACCCGCCTCTCTTGTGTCTCCTACATCTTTATCATTAGCGCCAGATGGAAGCCCCATCTGTTATCTCAGATGCTCACAAAAGCTAACTTAAGGAACTTAGAGTATGCTCAGTCACTCAGTTGTTCCAACTTTTTGAGATCCTATGGACTGTAACCTGCCAGGCTCCTCTGTCCATGGAATTCTCCAAGCAAGAATACTAGAGTAGGTTGCCATTTCCTTCTTCAGGGGAATTTCACGACCCGGGAATCGAACCTGCAACTCCTGCATTAGCAGGCAGATTCTTTACCACTGTGCCACCCAGGAAGCCCGAAAGAAACTTAAAGTAACAGTCCCAAATTCCAGAGGCCTTGTACAGTTACAAGGATCAAGGAAGAGAACCAGCATCTCAGTCATCTTGCTAAATCAGTATTTCCCAAGTTACTGTTGTGTGAACACTGTCTGGGAGTTACTAGTTGAGTTGCAAATTTTATTTCAAAGTCAAAGTTGAGGAATTCCTGTATACTGCCTCCTCCATTAGGAGTCTGTCTTTCATATCAGCATATTCAAGTTTCAGAAAAACACTACATTTAAACAAGTCTTTTGGACTTCCCTGGTGGACCAGTGGCTAAGACTCTGTGTTTGCAGTACAGGGGGATCTGGGTTTGATCCCTGGTCGGGAAACTAGGTTCTACTTGCCACAACTAAGAGTTCAGATGCTGCAACCCAGTGCAGTCAACAAAAAAAAAAAAAATTTTTTTTAAGTGTATAACTCTGTTTCACTGAGTAGCTCACAAATATGTTTGAACTTGAAATTCTTTTTTTCTTTTTTTTCAGGAATGCCTGTCTCATCTTGGAAACTTCCTGTGATTGATGTTGCGTTGACTTTTCTGAAGAAATGACTACTGAGGCCTACAGCTGAGGACCAAGGAGCACTGAGTGCCATGTGTTCTAAAGAGAACTGCCATCGCCACGGCACCACCCCTTCTCCACCCTTCCACGGTGTCAGTCCCCACCCCCACCCAGGGAGACAAGGGAGGGGAGCTAGGAAGAGCCACAGGAGAACGCTGTTGTTTCAGAGCAGGCTTCCCCTGCCGTCTCTGCGAGGTGGACGGAGCGGGTCCCTCACCACCACCCCGACCAAATGAAGAGGGGTTCCCAGAGAAATTCTTCTGAAGATTTGACTCCCTGTGCTGCACATGGACGTCGCTGGCACAGACACGTCAGTGATGGCAGAGAAGACTGCTCATCAGAGCTTCCAGAGAAACAGAACCAGCAAAGTGTGTGTGTGTAATAGTGAGGGTGGGCCATAGCCAATCAGTTGACAGCCTTAAGGAGCATCATACATGCATGTGAATATATATATATAATTTTTGTAAAAAACTGAGACTACATTTTTAGAGATGGGTTTAGGTTTACAGCAAAATTGAACAGAAAATCCAGAGATTTCCCATACACTCCTGCCTCCCCACTCCACGGGCTTCCCTGGTGGCTCAGTTGGTGAAGAATCTGCCTTTAATGCAGGAGGCCTGGTTTGATCCCTGGGTTGGGAAGATCCCCTGGAGAAGGGAATAACTACCCATTCCAGTATTCTGGCCTGAGGAATCCCATGGACATTGTAGTCCATGGGGTTGCAAAGAGTCAGACACGACTGAGCAGCTTTCACTTTCCCCGCTCCACATGCACATACAGACTCCTCCATTATCAGCATCTCCCACCAGAGCGACACGTTCGCTGGGGAGAGGACAGGGATGCCTCTTTATTACCCAAAGTCGATAGTTTCCCTTGGAGTTCACTCTGATATTATACATTATATGGGTTTGGAGACATGGCAAACCAATATGGCATCATACAGAGGATTCTCACAGCCCTAAAGATCCTCTGTGCTCTGCCTAGTTACCCCTCAGCTGCAAACTCTGGCAACTACTGATCTTTCTTCACTGTCCCCGGAGTTTTGCCTTTTCCAGACATCATAGAGCTAGAATCATACCGTAGGTAGCCTTTTCCACTTGTCTTCTTTCAATTAATAGTAGACAGAAGATGCTCCATATCTCTTCATGGCTCCACACCTCATTTCTGAGAAAGAGATTTATTTTAAAGAACTGGCTCATCCAGTTGTGGAAAGTGGCAAGTCTGAAACTGGCAGGGCAGGCTGACAACTGAGCAGAAGTCGATGCTGCAGTCTTGACAGTCAAAGACAGTCTACAAGCAGAGTTCTTGCGGAGATCTCAGTCTTAGCTCTTAGGACCTTCAAATGATTGCATGTAGCCCTTCCACATTATGGAAGGTAATTTGCTTTACTCATACTGGACTGATTTGGGAGGGGAGCTGAGCAGCATATGGGACTTTAGTTCCAAGGGCTCAAACCTTAGCCCCCTGTATTGGAAGCATGAAGTTTTAACCACTGGACCACCAGGGAAGTCCCAAAGTGCAGTGATTTCAATGTTAATCATATCTAAAAGTTGCCTTCACAACAACATCTAGACTTGCGTTTGACCAAATAACTGGCATCATGACCTAACCGAGGTGATGCTTAAAATGAACCATCATGACCCTAGGAGAGGATTAAGCAATCAGGAAAAACAAACAGACAAAAAACCTCAGAACCTGTCTTTACCATCTAGCTACCTTAAAACATTGGAGAAACTGGAGTAGAGAAGAGGAGGGAATCCCCAAGATAGATCACAAGCTCCTTCTTCCACTGCAGTTGGGAAAGAAAAGACGAGAAAGCACAGAGCAGTTCCATCAGCCTCCACATCCCTGAGCCATAAACCTGGTGAGTACTTGGAGGCAGGGAGAGGAAGTGGGGGAATACAGGGTAAAGTCTAACAGGAGCTACAAACAGGACTGGACTGTTGTTACCAGAAGTGACTGGAGAGTGATGAAATCTTCGAGAAGGGTTTCTACGGGACAGGAAAGAAAGACTCAACAGAAAATGGGTGAAGGAAGGCGTAAATGGAACAAAAGAAATCATTTTGTGTTTAGACCCTACTGCTCTGACCCTCATTATTAAAAATGATGGTATCCGACTTCCCCGCTGACCCAGTGGTTAAGAATCTGTCTGCCAACGCAGGGGACATGAGTTTGATCTCTAGTCAAGGAAGATTTCACACGTAGGGGAGCAACTCAGTCCATGTGCCACAACTACTGAGCCCACACTCTCTAGAGTATGGTCCACAGCAACAGAAGCCCCCACAGTGAGAAGGCCGCCCGCTATTGCTAGAGAGTAACCCCCACACACTGCAACTAGAGAAAGCAAGAAAGACCCAGCACAGCCAAAAATAGATAGATAATATATATATTTTAAATGGTGGTATCTTGTTTTAGAGACTCAGTTTCATGTTTATACCCCATTTACACTGACACCACTAGACTAGTAATACGTTGGCTAAGAGACTCCCAAGTTAGGACACATGCTTTCATTCACTTTTGTCACCATTACCGTAAGAAAGGCAAGTGAGCAAAAAAACAACACCATTTTTAATATATATATATGACTGAAAATTTTAAAATATATTCTTTTTATGGCTGAGTAATATTCCATTGTATATATGTACCACAACTTCTTTATCCATTCATCTAGGACATCTAGGTTGCCTTCGTGTTCTAGCTATTGTAAATAAAGCTGCAGTGAACATTGGGATACATGTGTCTTTTTCAATTATGGTTTTCTCCAGGTATATGCCCAGTAGAGGGATCATTAGGTCATATGGAGGTTCAAGAGGAAGGGGACATATGAATCTATATGGCTGATTCATGTTGATGTATGGCAGAAATCAACACAATTCTGTAAAGCAATTATCCTCCAATTAAAAATAAATGTTTAAAAATAGAAAAATGTTACTTTTATTTCAATAAAATAGTGGGAGGTAAATTTATTTATTTTCTCAGACATCAGGCTTAGGAAAAATGTCTTTGAAGAATCTGTACAGAGAAGTGATGGTGGCTGGGGGTTTCATGCACACGAGACCCTAGACTTGAGGCCGTGGAGCCAGGAGAGAAAATACTGTGGGATGTTGTGGGGCTCTACTCACTCTAAAATCCTGTTCTGTATAAATTTCTACAATATACAAAGTCCAAAGGAAAACAGTACAGGGTGTTACAAAGATACATTCCAAGAAAGAGAATTAGAATTTATAATCCAGCCCTTATTATCCATCCAATTGCTCATTTCTTTAGGGCTATAAAACTTAAAAGGAAAGAATGACCGAGTAACATTTTAAAGAGGAAATTGGGATGATAATGAGGACATTTAAAATCTCCCACTTTGTCCTTCTTGTTTCAATCAGTGGCTCGACTGAGATTTATTGAATACTTACTGTAAAAAGCATAGGATTAAAGTCTGAAGGAAAGAGGAAGGTGAGCCCAGCAATGCTTAGATCTGCTGCCAGGAATCTATTCTAAACATAGTACTGAATAAACAGCCACCTCTGTTTAGCTCATTGCTGTATCTCTGGCATCTAGAACTAGTAATTAGCCTGATTTAGCTGGTCGAATTTTTTTTCAATGACTAGATAAATAAAGGGATCCATGTCAAAAGTGTTGCCTTATTATACAGAAGATGTGCCTAAGTTGATGATGCAGACAGGAGTTGCCTCTGTTTCTAACTCAACAGTCAACTGCTACACTTGCCTTTTGCAGAACTAAGCCTCTCAATGTTCTAGGCACTGTGTTAGGCGTAGGGATACCTCAGTCAACAAGAAACTCTCTCAAATCAATCCCTCACTTAACAACTTGCCCTTAAAGAGGCAACATGCAAGTAAGCAGGCAACAGAGGGGCAAGTGGATAAAAGCCAGCCAAGGAGGACCGTAAAGGGCCAGGAGAGCATGCCTCACCATGAGGGAACCCTGATTTACTGGGGACACTACCGCACCCTCCTCGCCTCCTCAGGAGATGGTTGTGGGGAGCAAGCTACTTTGTGTCCTGCAGTGTTACGGAGGCCAAGGAGGCCTACCTGAAGGGATTTGACTTACCTGTGATTTTGTTAGGAGAAACACTGACTGAATCTACCCGCCCTGGCCAGGCACCATAGTAACCATTTGCACAAATTATTTTATGACAGGAGGTCCTGGTAAGGAACATGGAACTAACAAGCCACCGCTAACTGGAAGAATTGGGGGAGGTTAAAAGGAGATGCTGTTGGGGCCAGTGTGAGGAAAGCAGGAGAGACTCCAAATTGAAGCCTGTCATCCATCTTAAAGATAGGATGTGAACTGGGTCTGAACCTTGCCCAAGAGTGAGGAAACCATTGCTAGGGAAAACCAGGTCTCCTGGATACTTCCCTCCCTACAGATGACAAACGGAGATTGTAGTCGAGGTCAGGCTGCCCCTGTTAGATTAACCATGGAGACATACCCCTTGATGTATAATCATTATTCCCCACCTTTTAACCTTAATTGTTTGTTCTCCTAGCAGAGGGGAGTGAAAAAGTTGGCTTAAAGCTCAATATTCAGAAAATGAAGATCATGGCATCTGGTCCCATCACTTCATGGGAAATAGATGGGGAAACAGTGAAAACAGTGGCAGACTTTATTTTGGGGGGCTCCACAATCACTGCAGATGGTGACTGCAGCCATGAAATTAAAAGACGCTTACTCCTTGGAAGGAAAGTTATGACCAACCTAGATAGCATATTCAAAAGCAGAGCATTACTTTGCCAACAAAGGTCCGTCTAGTCAAGGCTATGGTTTTTCCTGTGGTCATGTATGGATGTGAGAGTTGGACTGTGAAGAAAGCTGAATTGATGCTTTTGAACTGTGGTGTTGGAGAAGACTCTTGAGAGTCCCTTGGACTGCAAGGAGATCCAACCAGTCCATTCTAAAGGAGATCAGCCCTGGGTGTTCTTTGAGAGGAATGATGCTAAAACTGAAACTCCAGTACTTTGGCCACCTCATGCGAAGAGCTGACTCACTGGAAAAGACCCTGATGCTGGGAGGGATTGGGGGCAGGAGGAGAAGGGGATGACAGAGGATGAGATGACTGGATGGCCTCACCGACTCGATGGATCTGAGTTTGAGTGAACTCCGGGAGTTGGTGGTGGACAGGGAGGCCTGGCGAGCTGTGATTCATAGGGTCGCAAAGAGTCGGACACGAGTGAGTGACTGAACTGAAACTTAAAGCTCAATATTCAGAAAATGAAGATCATGGCATCTGGTCCCATCACTTCATGGGAAATAGATGGGGAAACAGTGAAAACAGTGGCAGACTTTATTTTGGGGGGCTCCACAATCACTGCAGATGGTGAATGCAGCCATGAAATTAAAAGACGCTTACTCCTTGGAAGGAAAGTTATGACCAACCTAGATAGCATATTCAAAAGCAGAGCATTACTTTGCCAACAAAGGTCCGTCTAGTCAAGGCTATGGTTTTTCCTGTGGTCATGTATGGATGTGAGAGTTGGACTGTGAAGAAAGCTGAATTGATGCTTTTGAACTGTGGTGTTGGAGAAGACTCTTGAGAGTCCCTTGGACTGCAAGGAGATCCAACCAGTCCATTCTAAAGGAGATCAGCCCTGGGTGTTCTTTGAGAGGAATGATGCTAAAACTGAAACTCCAGTACTTTGGCCACCTCATGCGAAGAGCTGACTCACTGGAAAAGACCCTGATGCTGGGAGGGATTGGGGGCAGGAGGAGAAGGGGATGACAGAGGATGAGATGACTGGATGGCCTCACCGACTCGATGGATCTGAGTTTGAGTGAACTCCGGGAGTTGGTGGTGGACAGGGAGGCCTGGCGAGCTGTGATTCATAGGGTCGCAAAGAGTCGGACACGAGTGAGTGACTGAACTGAACTGAGCACCTACTTGTTGTAAAACTCAATCATATACAATAAAGAGGCTGCTACCATGTAACCATGTAGTGGGGGGTATAAAACTCAGCCTCTCAGAAAAATCAGGGTCCCTGTTGGGAACTGATTCCCCTTGGACCCACTGGTATAATAAACTGTACTCCATTGTCTTGAGAGTCCTCCCAGGTGTGTTTTGTGACTCCAGATTCCACAACAATGCCAATCCATATGTCATACCAACCTCCCAGACTCCTCCTCGCTGGCATCCATCTTGGCTGAGAGAAAAAAATTAAGATCGTGGCATCTGGTCCCATCACTTTATTGCAAATAGATGGGGAGACAATGGAAACAGTGACAGACTTTATTTTCTTGGGCTCCAAAATCACTGCAGATGGTGACTGCAGCCATGAAATTAAAAGACATTTGCTCCTTAAAAGAAAAGCTATGACAAACCTACACAGTGTATTAAAAAGCAGAGACATTACTTTGCCAGGAGTGCCATTTTGTTGCTGACAAGTTATCTGGGGCCAGTTGGGCTAAGGGCCTGACTTCATCTCTACCCAACTCTGGGGATCCCAGAGCCTTTTATATAAAAGTAGGTAAAATAGACCAGGAACAAAAAGCAAAGACCTTCTAAACTCTCCCCTAAGACCAAAGCTTGTTGACTGGATCATTATGAAAGTGAAAGGTACAAAATTTGCTGGAATCTAGATTAAGGTATATAAATTGATATATTTATATGGGCTTTATGTAAGGTCGTGACAGTTCTTGTTTACTTACATTTTGGGATAAACACCCCCTGGTAGCTTAGCTGGTAAAGAATCTGCCAGCAATGCAGGAGACCTGAGTTCGATCCCTGGTTTGGGAAGATCCCCTGGAGAAGGGAAAGGCTATCCATTCCAGTACTCTGGCCTAGAGAATTCAGTACATGGGGAAACAAAGAGTCGGACACAACTGAGCAACTTTTATTTTCACTGGGATAAACAAAGCATACAGATTGCCACTAAGGAAACATCAACTAAACGTACCCAGGAAACCAACAGTCACCTGATTCATACAAAATAAGTAAAATGGAAACTTAACATGTAAGAGTCAATAAATACAAAAATTATTTGGTTTATTTTATAATAAACGCAAAAAATTTGTATGTGCTAAATGTCACGTACAAACCTTTAAAGATGTGACAAATTAAAACTCTAAAGTTAGAAAATAGAACTTTGTAAATGCATTTCAGTTTGACAAAAATCTTGCCACTGGTTTTAGTTACTTTAGGTGATAAAACCATTCTTTGAAAAACTAAATAACTTCCTTTGTCTTGCAAATGTATAAATCAGAATGTGAATACAGACCACAAGGACCTAGACTAAGCCCAGTTAAGAAGGCAAGACCTGAAAAACAAGAAAAAAGAAAGTGGCAGTTTTAAATCAACGGCTTAGAAGTTTCCCACGGCCAAACTTTATAGATAGTAAGCCTTAATCATCTGAGCAAGCAACTTTAAGGTATTTCAACTGTTTGTCAGCTAGTAAGTTTACATTAATACTGTAATACCTAGTTCATATCTAAGCTTTTAATAAAGACATGAGATCTCTAGCTTGTTTATGTCCGTGTACACATTATACATATGAGATATTGCTAATTCTAAAAGGTATTTTTAGAATTGAAGTTACAAAGAGCTCTATTTAATTTTAATAAAAAGCTATTACATTTAAAGAAAACTGGTCAAGATGACTTTCAGGTTCGTGTGAACTGGGAAATATTCAATATTAAGTTGATCAGTTCAGTTCAGTCGCTCAGTGTTCAACTCTTTGTGACTCTTTGTGTTCAACTCATTGTGACCCCATGGACTGCACACCAGGCCTCCCTGTCCATCACCAACTCCCGGAGTTTACTCAGACTCATGTCCATTGAGTCGGTGATGCCATCAGCCATCTCATCCACTATTGTCCCCTTCTCCTCCTGCCTTCAATCTTACCCAGCATCAGAGTCTTTTGAAATGAGTCAGTTCTTCACATCAGGTGGCCAAAGTATTGGAGTTTCAGCTTCAATATCAGTCCTTCCAAAGAACATTCAGGACTGATTTCCTTTAAGACAGACTGGTTGGATCTCCTTGCAGTCCAAGGGACTTTCTCCAACACCACTGATACTTGATATCAATGTTTAATTTTGTTGATACAAATTAATATATATGTCATTAAGAGTCACAGAATTAAGTATAATACTTTATTGTACTTAGGTTTAATAAATAAGACCTTATTAATCTTTTGCAAGAGAATCTCTGGACATGATGAAACTTCAAGATAAATGTAAATGTGATAAAAACTTTGGGATAAAATTTTAATCATATTTTAGAAATGTCTAATTAATATGATTTTCCAGATGTTTGATAACTTAAAATTCTAAAGCTCTGCCAATGTAAGTGATAGAAGCTTATTTATTTAAAAGATACTGACGTTGATTACAAAAAAAAAATTAAAAGTATTTGAGAATATTATTGAAAATGAACTAAAAAGCCTCTTGATGAAAGTGAAAGAGGAGAGTGAAAAAGTTGGCTTTTAAAGTTCAAAATTCAGAAAACAAAGATCGTGGCATCTGGTCCCATCACTTCATGGGAAATAGATGGAGAAACAGTGGAAGCAGTGTCAGACTTTATTTTGGGGGGGCTCCAAAATCACTGCAGATGGTGACTGCAGCCATGAAATTAGAAGACGCTTACTCCTTGGAAGAAAAGTTATGACCAACCTAGATAGCATAGTCAAAAGCAGAGACATTACTTTGCTGACTAAGGTCTGTCTAGTCAAGGCTATGGTTTTTCCTGTGGTCATGTATGGATGTGAGAGTTGGACTGTGAAGAAGGCTGAGCACCAAAGAATTGATGCTTTTGAACTGTGGTGTTGGAGAAGACTCTTGAGAGTCCCTTGGACTGCAAGGAGATCCAACCAGTCCATTCTGAAGGAGATCAGCCCTGGGATTTCTTTGGAAGGAATGATGCTAAGGCTGAAACTCCAATACTTTGGCCACCTCATGCGAAGAGTTGACTCATTGGAAAAGACTCTGATGCTGGGAGGGATTCCAGGCAGGAGGAGAAGGGGAAGACAGAGGATGAGATGGCTGGATGGCATCACGGACTCGATGGACATGAGTCTGAGTGAACTCCAGGAGATGGTGATAGACAGGGAGGCCTGGTGTGCTGCGATTCATGGGGTCACAGAGAGTTGGACACGACTGAACAACTGAACTGAACTTACTGAACTGAACTGAACTATATATAAAATGGATTTTTTAAAGTCCTACTGTAAAACACAGGTGACCATATTTGATATCTTGCAATAACTTCTAATGGAAAATAACTAAATCAATTTGTTGTACACATGAAATTAATATAACATTGTAAATCATCTACACTTCAATTAAAGAAACATACACACACTAGAGAACCCTTTGTGAGCAGAAGCCTGGGTATGGCTTCTACAAGGCCACCAAACTTCAAGAGGTGAACAAATCCCAACGGTCAAGGTGTAAAGCAATCCCTTTTCTCAAAGAATAACATTTTGCTCTAGACGCAAGCAATCTTCTTCTGAGTATCTTGCTGGGGTCCAGCCCCAGTGGATCCAGGGTAATTCGAAGGGGAGACGGAATCAGTGTCCTAGGAAAAAACTTATTTAATCACAGATATATAGAGAGATTAGAAACGGATAGTGTAGTAGGAAATATTAGTGGAGAAAAAGATGTTGAATAACTTGGTTTAAGTGGGATACCAATAAAATTCCAAGACAAGGAATTTGCACCGTCTACATTGGGCCACCGGCGTCCATTTGAATATCAGAGGGTGTCCCGCCTTGGGCTTCCTCTCTCACAGATCTTAGAAGCCAGGGCAAGTAAGTAGAGTGGTGAGCACCCACACTCCAGATGGGAATTCAGCCAGAAAAACGGGGAACAAGAAAGAAATGACATGGGAGAATCAGTCTTTCCAGAAACTGATTTGATTTCTTTATTTTTCAGGTTTGCTTATATACTTTTTGTTATACATAGGGATGAATACAGAGTCATGTGGGGGTCAGCAGACCTGACCCTTGTCATAATCAGGTGCTTCATATAAAATTATACAAAGGTCTTATGGGTTTTACATCATTTTCTGGCCATGAAGCCTGCTGACATTTTATGGCCCTTTCTGATAACAGTCAGTCAACCAGAAAACTTATTTTTTCCAGGGGTGATTTTTTCTTAAACCAGGTGCCACCCTCCAAATAAAGTTGCATTCCTATAGGGTGAGGGTGTAGTGGGTTACAATCAAGAAAGGAATTTACTTAGCCTAAGGTTTAACATGATTAATCTTAAAGATTAATACTTATTTCTCCTATATGTTAGTTATATTCATTATAAGGGCAGGGAATATGGAGATTTAGCAGCAAACATTACCCCAACAAATGAAAACCCTTCACCAATATAATTTCTAATCAATCTACTATACTATACTGATAATTTTCTAACTTCTCAAAAGAGTCTGTATATAGAAAGTTTAAAGCATCTCATGCCTCTCACGGTTGGGAGGGTGTAAACAATCACATGTGGCTGGACGAACCCGCTCAGGCAGGCTAGAGAACCTTCAGAGGAACACTCTTGTCACGCCCAAGAATTTTTATTAACTGGAGCTGCAAGTTAACTCCTCCGAGAGAAATGGTGATGGGAGAGAGCCCCCCGTAAAGTCAGAGGTGTAGGTGAGAGCATAAAATAGACTCTGGGTTTAGGGGTAGATGCTCGGGAACAGGGGTTTCCTGAGGCTCGATCCCGCCTTTGCGTATGCCGAAGCCTCCTTCCTCATGACCTTTGCCATGGGCGGAGTTCCTCACGCTGGCTCCCGGCAGTATCTTACTCTTGTCTTCTTGTTACAGTTATCCTCATTTGATGGTTACCTCATTCGACCTGTTCACAGCCAGGACACAGAGCTGAACAAAGCAGAGGAATTCTGACCTCCTGGACTCACACCACAATAAGGGAACATCATATAAATAAGATCAACGTGGATACCCAGGCTTCCAAACACTTAGGAATTCTGTACGACTTCAGCTGGTGTCTCTCCAGCTCTCATCTCATTTTGTAACCCCCTTGACATGTCTGGACTTATTGAGAAAAGTCATATCAAGATAACAGTGGTTAATTACTATTTGTATCACAAGCTTTATGCATTCCCTGAAATCCAAAAGGAAAGTAATTGCAATAATTGACCTGAGAATTATAGCATAAGGGGAAAAATGGCATAAGGTCACAGAATCAAGAATGTTTCACTCTGAGAGCAAAATGTTTTATAGGGAGAACAATGCTGTGCTGTCAAGTAACCAAGCATATTACTTATAGTGCAGAAGAAATGTTTGAAATAAGACAGGATAAGACTTTAAGATAAACTATTTTGGAATTGTGTTTACAGAAATGAAATAAAGAATGTTATTTATTTACTATTTATTCATTTTGGCTGTGCTGGGTCTTCATTGCTGTGCAGGCTTTATTCTAGTTGCAGGGAGCAAGGGCCTCTCTTTAGCTGTGCTCAGGCTTCTCATTACAGTGTTCCTCTTGTTGTGGGGCACAGGCTCTAGTGAGTGGGCTCAGTAGTTGCGGTTCCCAGGCTCTAGTTGCTCCTCTGCAAGGTGGGATTGAACCCATGTCTCCTTCACTGGCAGGTGAATTCTTAGCACTGAGCCACCAGGGGAAGCCCCGATACTTCAGTGTTGTCTCAGCAACACCTAACCAACAGAGCTCTTCCAAGTGTTAGCATTTGAAATCACAGAGTGAAATGCATAAATCACCAAATATTAATCTAAAATCTACTGTGGTCCACTGGCAGACATTTCTAACAAAATTGTGGGGGAGAGATGATAAGAGAAGAGAAGAAGTGGAGGCTTCTATGGCGGGTGTTTAATGGGCAGGGCCTAGGAAAAACTATACATCACTTCCACCCACATTTCAAACTCAGGCATAAGCCTCACTTAGCTATAATTTTACTATGAGGAAACCTGGATAATACAGTCTACACATCTGTGCAGAGGGAAAGGACTGGCTTTGGTGAATTCCTCTCCATTTCATCCAGTAGACACATGCTACACGCTCAGTAACTGTTGAATGTCTGAAGTTTCAGAACCAAGTGCTACGGCTGGAATTGCAGCTTCCTCCGCTCTCCCACTCTCCCTCCTACATGCCCCACCCCACTTTGCTTCTGCATGTACCTGCCTGTAATGACTGAAGGCAGGAGGAAAAGGGGACGACAGAGGGTGAGCTGGCTGGCTGGCATCACCAACTCAATGGACATGAGTCTGAGTAGCCTCCAGGAGTTGGTGATGGACAGGGAGGCCTCGTGTGTTGCAGTCCATGGGGTTGCAAAGAGTCAGACACAACTGAATGACTGAACTGATACCACTCGTGTTTAAACAATTAGAGCAAAGAGCCCAATGACAAACTTCTCTTTTATTTTTGATTTACTTATTTTTGGCTGCTCTCGGTCTTTGTTGCTGCACTCAGGCTTTTTCTAGTTGCAGCTAGTGGAGGCTGCTGTCTAGTGTGGCGCACAGGCTTCTCATTCCAGTGGCTTCTCTTACTGTGGAGCACGGGCGTTAGAGGCAGGACTCAGGAGTGGTGGCGCACAGACTTAGTTGCCCTGGGACAACTAAGTGGAATCTTCTACATGGAAGATTCTATTTGGAATCTTCCCAGACCAGGAATGAAACCTGTGTCCCCTGCATTGGCAGTCAGATTCTTAACCATTAGACCACCAAGGAAGCCCTCAGTGACAAACTTCTACATCAGGAAAACCAATTAGACAAAACTACAGGCTCTGTGTGTGTGTGTGTGTGTGTGTGTGTGTGTGTGTGATTCTTTGCAACCCCCTGGACAGTAGCCTGCCGAGCTCCTCCATCCATGAAATTTTCCAGACAGCAGTACTGGAGTGGGTTGCCATTTCTTCCCTATCCGAAGATGGAAACTGCGTCTCTTGTGTTTCCCATGTTGGCAGGAAGTTTCTTTAACACTGTGCCACCTGGGAAGTCTTGTAGAGGTGGGCGCTAATTCTGTAATGAAGGCAAGATATGGAAGGTAGAGTAGGCTGCAGTCTGAGCTCTGCAAAGGGCTTGTGTAAGGAGGCAGGGAGGAAGCAAAGGGCCAGGCGAGCAAAGCTGGAGGGTGAGAAAAACACACTCAGCTGAAGTCTTCTCTGTCTTGAAAGAAATAGTCTAGTTTGGGATTCCTATTTTCATCGTCAAACTAGAGTAGATTTAAACTAGGATGAACATTTGTCAATTTGGAGGATATAAAACTAGCTTTGTGAGTGATTTTTGGAGGAAAGCAGTCTTTATGTGTTAGTTTCATGGGTAGGGGAGTGAAGTCTGGGGTCAAGACAGTGGAGGCTGGACTCTCACCTCTGTGTCTGTGGAGCGTGTCTCTCCCTTGGCCACTCACACTGTCTGAGACTGCGTTCTGTCTATGAAATGTCTATTTTCTCTAAATATATCGACTTCTTAAATCATTTAAAAAAAAAAAAAAGATAGTTGAGGGTTAATTCCTGGGATTCCCTCCTGTTTCAGGGTAAAGAGTCTGCCTGAAATATGGAAGACACGAGTTCAATCCCTGGGTTGGGAAGATCCCCTGGAGAAGGAAATGGCAACCCACTCCAGTATTCTTGCCTAGAAAATCCCATGGACAGAGGAGCCTGGTGGGCTACAGGGTTACAGTCCATAGAGTCAGAAAGAGTTGGACACAACTGACTGGTTTCATTCTGATTTTCACTTTGAGCTGGAGCAAGTAACCCAGTCTCTGTGCCTTGGTTTCTTCAGTGAGAAATTGAGCTAATCACATCAGTTTGCTGTGAGGATTAACTGAGGTATTTATACAGAAAGTAGCTAGCACTGTACCTGGAATACAGTAAGTTCTGGATGTACTGACCATTATCATCATTATCATTACTAACCAGAAGAATCCTGTCACGGGGCCAGAAAGCCGGTGGCCTCATTCTCCTCCCTCCTTATGCCACTCCACACTATTTCCCCTCGGCCTTCTTGTAAAAGCCCCCTATTCCTTGAGGTCCATGCTATCCACTAAGCCCTTGACCCGGCCGCACCACGGTCATGTCCCCAGGGCTGCACTAGAGTGCCTTCCATCGGGCTGAACACAGCCCCATGCCAGGGCGCCTGGCTCTTCCAGTGGATAGCGGGCTGGGTTTCAGCCCCAGGTGAGCAGAGCATGCCCACCCAGGTACAGGGCATCCTGCATCTACCAAGCACCTGGTCTCTCCCCACGCGGAACTGAAGGCTCCGGCCCCTGGCTCAGTGTCTCCCTCTAGCCCATTTGCTATCACAGTAGGTGAACTCCCATCCCTGGGGACCACTCGGCCAAGTCCCTGCCTCTCAGTCCCTTAGCCCACCTTGGGCCCTTCCGCCCCACACCTCTGTGACCACCTTCAACGCTGAGCGATCTCTCACCCACGTCTCCCCTCCCCCAGCTTCCCACAGACCCTCGGGCCTTCCCCCTCCCCTCAGGCTCTCAGTCATCGCCCTGGATGCTTGTTCCTTCTGGTTGATGACTGAGGCGCTTCCCTGAGCCTCTGTCCTTCCACAGCTCCCCTAGCCCACCCTCTAGGTGTCACTTTCCTCCCTTCCACGTGGGCCACCGAGCAGACTGGCCACCCGCAGAGACCCGACTGGCCATCTTAGGGGCCGCCTCAGTCCCACCTGAGAGAAGACATCTACATACCAATGCCTTGCTTCTGGAGATCTCTGGGGTTTTAGTGGAACAAAAATCCCATGGGCAGAGGAGCCTGGTAGGCTGCAGTCCATGGGGTCTCGAAGAGTCAGACACGACTGAGCAACTTTACTTTCACTTTTCACTTTCACACATTGGAGAAGGCAGTGGCAACCCACTCCAGTGTTCTTGCCTGGAGAATCCCAGGGACCGGGGCGCCTGGTGGGCTGCTGTCTATGGGGTCGCACAGAGTCGGACACGACTGAAGAGACTTAGCAGTGGTTTTCTTCTAGAGGAAGAGGGAGCCATTCTTCTCAGATACCTGCGATCCTCCAGTCAAGGAAACTCTCCTGCTGGGGGCGAGGGCCACAGGGCAGCCCAGTTAGGAGGAAAAAGCCCCCCTGACTCCGGACAGAGTCCAGACCTGCTCTGTTCCTCTGGACAAATGGGATTTGGAAGCGATGGCCCCGCCATGGGGCCCCTGCAAGTGAGGCTCATCTGAGCCACTTGGTGACCTGTGGGCGTCACTGGAGCAATAGGAGGAATGTGGCAATGGAGGGATGTGAGAAGCCAGAAGCAACAGGCCAGCAGTCAACTTTGAGAGGCTCCTCCTTCCTTCGGGTCATGGGCGGGGACTTGAGTGAGGGGAGAGGTCCCAGCAGAAGCAAGGGCAGGAGCATGGAGAGGGCTACGGAGGTGAGTCAGGGCCTGGCGACTTCACAGAGTTGGGTACGACTTTCCCCGACGTCCCCTGACTGGTTTCCACGCTCAAGGAAGGGGGCGCGCCTGTGTCTTAATCCTCTTGGGTCCCAGGGATACAGTGCCGAGTGGTTGCCAGTAAGTGCTGTGGAAATGGCCTGAAAGCCTTCCAAAGGGCCCCACACTGTTCATGAGGAGGGAGTCCTAGGGGCCCAATCTCAGCCCAACCTAAGCGCCATAGTGGAATTTTCGATGCTCGAGTTGAGGGCTTCTCCCGAGTTTCCCGAGTTCGTCTCCTGATGTCGGTGCAGAACATTAGGGAACTCTCCTGTTCTTCTCACCACTGTCCTCAAACCTAAAAGAAACAGGAAATGTTCTCAACTACTCATCCAAATAACAACGTGGGCTGCTACTAGGTATTTGAAAGTGGGGGTGTTTTTCTTCTCAAACACTGTAAAACAAATATTTGCTGAAATTCTCAGTTTCTGAAATATTTAGGGATAACTTCCAATCTTGTACACGAAGTATCAAATCTTGAGAGATCACAAGGAAGAATGTATTGATGTTACTTTTTTTTTTTTTAAAGAGGGAAGTGGCAAGGAAAATGTTAAAAACAATTCCAAGAAAACTGTAAAGTTAAGTGAACTGTAAAATAAAAATTGTCTCACAATGAGCATTTTTATTAGGATAATAAAGACTTAATGAAAAGGCAGAAAAAGGCTGAATTTAAGTGAGAAAGATATTTGAAGTCAAAAATGGTATATTTCTTTTCTTTAAATCCTTTGGTCAATTTTAAAAAAAGTATATAAATTTATACCAGGGATTCAAAGGGAGCATTTGCAGCATGATAAACAAAAGACACTTTGAGGAGTACCATGGACTCATTTGATTCATTAAAATGTGTATTTATCATATTTTCATTAACTCACTAAACATCCTTTTCTCTCTGTAAAGAGGTGATGTTAAAGTCATTGGAATAGGTGACATCAAAGTAAGAGTCTTTCAAAAAGTTTGTTTTAATGATTGTCTAAGCAATAACAACTCTAATATTGCTTTAAAATAATTTCCTCTCTCATTACAGTGCGGTTCACTTGTTGCTTTTTTTCTTAATTTTAGTCACATTTCGCAGCTTGCAGGATCTTAGTTCCCCAACCAAGGATCAAACCCATGCTCTTGTCTGTGAGCGTCCTAACCACTGGATTGCCAGGGAATTCCCTCTTTGGTTGCCTTTTTTTAAAATGAACTTTGCTTTTTAGAACAATTTAGATGTGCAGAAAAACTATGACTATAATACACAGGGTTTCTGGATATTCTACACTGTTGCCCCTGTTACTAACATCTTACATTAATCTGGTATATTTGTCACAATTAATGAACCAACACTGGTACATTATCATTAGCGAAAGTACACATTTTATTCAGATGTTTCCTTAGTTTTCCTCTTCCAGATCTCATCCAGGTACTGCACTGTATTTCATGTAACCTCCGTAGGCTTCTCTTAGTTGTGATAGTTTCTCCTTTTCCTCGTTTTTGATGACCTTGACAGTTTTGAGGAGTTCTGGTGACATATTTTGTAGAAAGTCTCTCAATTGGGATTTGTTGATGATTTTCTCCTTATCAGACCAGGGTTATGGGTTGAGGGGATAAAGACCACAAAGGTAAAGTGTTCCTTCTCAAAATATCATATCAAGGGTAGGTACAGACCATCCACAAGTCTTATCACTGTTGACCTTGACCTTGATCGTCTGGCTGGGATACTGTAGGTCAGGTTTCTCCAGGTCACTGTCTGTGCTGTGCTCTTTGGAAGGCAGTCACTTTGTGCAGCCCACATGTGTGTTCAATCTCCTTATGAGTGAAGCAGGCACATAAATTATTTGGAATTTTCTGTGCCAGGGGACTTATCTCTTCTCCTTCATTTACTTACTTATTTAGTCATTTATTTACATCTGTATGGACTCACAGATATTAATGCAGTTCATTTTTAAGGTGTAAATTTTTTCCCCATGGGGAAAGTAAGACAGGCTGCCAAACATTTCCACAAACAAAGCACCCTCAGCCTTTTCTCAAGCACATCTTCAGAATGTGTTAAACCCTCTGCATAGCAAGGGACTTGGCATAGGTGAGAAAGAGTTGCTTGCTGTAATCTAAAACGGCTGACTCACTAAATGAAAATATCCTTGTGAAAATTTCCCTGGTATGTGCTTAATCTAAATCCCTCATTTCAAGACAATGAAATGTAAATGAATTCTTTGTTTCTAAGTATTATACAAATCACAGCAAAATAGAAACAAATCAATGTAAAAAAAAATGAAGACCTGATAATCTTCCTTAGACTATAAAACCAAAAATAAAACACATCCATAAAGCCAAAATGGTGTGTGATAAAATTCCTAGCAAGAGAAATAGATGATAAGCAGAAAAAAAAAAAAAAGAAACCCACATCAGCACCGCCCAGGAATGATTTGGTCAGAGAGACAGGGAGGAGAAACAAAGCAAGGAGCTTCCTATCCCACAGCCTTCCTGGGCCCCCAGAATCCTGGGACCCACAGAATTACAGGGAGGGGCTACATGCAGAAATAGCACAGTCCTCTCTGACATCATCTTCAAATCAGCCATCAGTGGTCTGACCAGCATCATCTTGGTTGTTTTAGGTACAGTTAATCTTCAGTTCCAGGGTCATTTGTTCCTATTTCTTTGAGGCCCGTTCTCAGAATTGTGGCAGCTCATATCTTGGGTATAGTCCAGTCATCATGTAGTTAACTTGTCCATCTAGTGTTTTAGTATCTATAACCCAACGCACAGGATATGGCTCAGAATATTATCTAGAGCCCTTGAGAAGGAACTAAAGGTCCTTGAGTGTGCTGAATGACTACATTATTATTATTTAGTCTCTGACTGTTTTTCTTTGTTTCATCATTTCTCATGTCTCTGATTAAACTTATTCTTTGACTAACGTTTTCCACCGGCAGAGGACATGGTGGGGGTTGGGGGCAAGGACCACCAGTCCTGCTCTGTTTCACTAAGACCACTTAGCCCTCCAGTGAAGTTCCTGGTTGTCAAGGTGACCCCAGCAGGTAACACTGTCTTGGGACAATCCCCACTGGCCATGGGCCTGGGCACAGTCATTGGGCCTCTCCTGACTTCCCACAGTCTCCAGGCCCTTCGGGAAGACCAGGTTTTCTTCATCTTTTACGTATTTATGTGGCTGTGCTGGGTCTTACTTGCGGCACGTGGGACCTTTTTTTAGCTGACACGTGAACTCTTAGTTGCGGCATGTAGGATTTAGTTCCCTGACCAGGGATCGAACCTGGGCCCCCTGCCCTGGGAACTTGGAGTCTTAGTCAATGGACCACCAGGGAAGCTCCCAAGACCAGCTCTTTCCTCATGACTGCCCACTCCCTTTTTCACTCCACTGCCTCTGACACCTCAGGACTGCTCCTCAAAGTCAAAATATTAGTCTCTCAGTCTTGTTCAACTCCTTGTGATCCTAAGGACTGTAGCCCACCAGGCCCTTCTGTTCATGAGGTTTCCTAGGCAAGAATACTGGAGTGGGTTGCCATTCCCTTCTCCAGGAGATCATCCCGACCCAGGGATCCAACCTGGGTCTCCCACACTGCAGGCAGATTCTTTACTGCCTGAACCAGCAGGGCCCTCCTAAAGCTGCTCTGTATACTGTGCACTGAGAGCCAGCCCTCCCAGTCTCTCTTCCTTACTACTCTTGGAAGGTAATGTTATGTGCAGACAAAATTCTGGCATGCACACAGATATCTGTGTGACTCTGGGCGAGTTGCTTCACCTCTCAGTTTCTCAAGCAGAACATGAAGAGATTGGGCCAAGTCAGTCCCAAACTCTTTCACTCTGAAATGTCATGATCCTGTTAAATCCTTAAAAACCACGATAACTGGATAAAACAGTGATATAGTCATGAAATATTATCTTATTTTCTCCTCAGTTCCTTCTCTGACAAGGGCATTTTTAATGATTATCTGATATTATCAGATATAATAAATTGTGTTTTTTTTTTAAGTATGCTTCTCAATTTTGCCATCAAAAAAATTTATTTTTTTCAAAGTGAGATCTTTATTTTGGTGGTCTCTAGCTTTTTAAAGTAACTAACTTACTGAGTTGGAGGTTTTGTAAAGGAGGGAAATAGGATCAGGGAGGGTGGGGTATACAGGAAGCTTGAATCTGTATCCATAATATCATATTTCTTTAGGAAAAATAGGAGGCACAGATAGCAAAATCTTGGAATGTAATGAAGTCTGAGATACAAAAATTGTTCATTATATGACTGTGAATAGTTCTCATTTTCCTCTAATCGTTTTCTTCTGAAGTATAAAATCTTAACTTCTCGTGTCCCTTCTTTTGTTGTTGTTGGCCTTTCGATTATTGGTATTTGAAAATCGATAGCCAATCAATTAAAATAGGAATAAGAAGAGGTCTGGGTTCTGCTTTTCCTTTGCAGCTCATATTAGGGCCAACTCCTCTAGGAAGCCCTTCAGTTTGCCTCAATCTCCTGTTAACTTTCAGCCAATTGCCTGGTGACTTTGCTGGCAGGTGCCACTTCTGGGCTCTTAATTCACTTGTGCAACACCCACATTTTCATCCATGGCACACTGATAACCTGTATTATCACAATGGGCGAAGCCACTGGGTAACAAACAAGCCCACAGGTCATTTCTTGCCCGCACTGCGTGCCTGCGGTGGATCGGCTGTGGCTGTAATCCGGGTCTCTTCACCCTGGGACTGCTAACGGAGCAGTATTAACCTGTCATGTTGCCTGTTCCCTGGTTATTGTTTGGTTGCTCATTGTGCCCAACTCTTTTTACGACCCTGTGGACTGTAGCCCACCAGTGTCCTCTGTCCGTGGGATTTCTTAGGCAAGAATACTGAAGTGGGTTGCCATTTCCTTTTCCAGGGGGATCTTCCCGACTCAGGGATCAAACTCGTGTCCCTGACGGGCAGAATCCTCCTTGGCAGGCGGATTCTCTATCACTGAGCCACCAGGGAAGCCCCTGTTTCCAGATAAAGGAGGAATAACCTGGTAGCCATCATCTCAGTCTGAAAACTCTCACCCACTTTACTTCTAACCATATTTTATTGTCCAAAGCAAGTCACATGGTGACTGCTGAGTTTAGAGGGTAGGGGTATCTAATTTTCCTGGTGGGAGGGGCACCATGGCAAGGGATCCAGACTGTTGGGTGTACAGGCCAGTAACACAGTCGACCATCCCTTAGCAAACATTTCTTCTAATGAATCTGAATGTTCATCTCTCAGTTGACCACCTTCCTGTGATCTCACTTGCTGATGCTGCCAATTTTAGCAGTGTTGCCCTCTTAAGGAACTCTTTGTACAAGCATGTAAATATTTCATTGCATTTTAGCCCTTATTAATTTATAACCATGGGTGGAAAATGGAAAATTAAAGTGCTGATATGAGTCATAGGCGCACAGGTCTCATAACTTCAAACACTGGAGAGGAATCCTTGGGTCTGCCAGAGCTGTGAATCTCTCAACCAGAGGGTCCCTAGTCAGTGTGGGCTAGTTGGCTCTTCTCATTCATGAAGGAAACTAATTAAGAAACTTGTAAAGAGCTGGGGCAATATCATCAAAGCTCATGCTGTAATTAGAAAGATTCTTAAGAGAAATGACTACATCAGCTTTTGAACATGCTAGTTTCATATGTATATTTCCAGGAGCAATTGCCTGTGTTGGCTGGCAGTTTTATTTAGTGCTTTACACATGTGCTCTGTTCCTCTGGTTGTGAATCCCTGAGGACAGGATCTAAGGGGCAGCATGGAGAGCTAAATATACTCAAGTTCTGCAGTGAGGACACATGGCTTAAAGCTTTGGACCCTCAGTTTTCTCATCTGAAAAAACGGGGCTTTTAATACTTAACTCATAGTTTGCTGTGAACTTCCCTAATACATGTAAAACACTAGCAGCTGCTACATAATGTTAATTTTGTCTAAATTTCCATTTACTATGCTTACCGTGTGCCAGGCATGGAACATGCTTTATTCTGTAATAACCTCTCAACAACCATAAAGGTAGGATTATCATTCACATTTTGTAAAAATCAGAAAGATGAAGTGATTCTTCCAAAGACACAGTTGTTGGCAAATCATGTCTTGAACTCATGCCCTTTTATTACAGAATTCTATAAACTGAATAAAGGGAGATTAACTGATCTTCCTACTTCAGGACCTGAGGCATTGCCAGATCCTGCTTCTCTAGATCATGAAAGAAAATAAATTACTTGATAATTCAGGGTTAGATGTCTCATTGCTCTCAATTAATTCAGTTCCCCTCTGCTGCTCTTTTGTGTGTGTAGTAAAACATACATAAGATTTAGCTTTTTAACCCTTTTTCTGGTACAATTCAGTGGGATTAAATACATTCACAGTGTTGCATAACTGTTATGACTGTTTGCAGAATTTTTGTCATTCCCAAAAGACATTCTGTACCTGTGAAACACAAGCTCTCCACCTCCTTCTAACCTCTGGTAAGCTCTATTCTACTCTCCATCTCTAAGAATGTGCCTACTCTTGATACCTCACTGAAGTGGAATCACACCATATTTGTCCTTTTAAGACTGGTTTATTTCACTTAGCCTAACGTTTTTCCAGGTACCTCCTTGCTGTAGCAGGTATCAGAATATCATTCCTTAAAAAAAAAAAAAAGTCTGTTACGGGAAAAATCACGTAACAAAATCTACTACCTTAACCTCTTTTTTTCCTTTAATTTCTGTTTATTTATTTGGCTGTGTCCGGTCTTAACTGCGGCATGCAGACTCTGGGCCAGTGGGCTTAGTTGCTGTGCCGCATGTGGGCTCCTAGTTCCCCAACCAGGGACTGAACCCATGCCCCTGCTTGGAAGGCAGATTCTTAACCTCTGGACCACGGGGAAGTCCCTATCTTCACCATTTTTTAAAATTTTATTTGTTTGTTTATTTTTGGCTGCTCTCGGTCTTTGTTGATGCGCGTGGGCTTTCTCTAACTGTGACGAGCAGGGGCTCCTCATCTGCGGTGCATGGGCCCCTCCTGACAGTGGCTTCTCTCGTGGAGCCTGGGCCCTAGGGCTCGTGGGCTTCAGTCGTTGTGGTTCACAGGCTTAACTGCCCCACAGCATGTGGGATCTTCTCGGACCAGGGATCAAACCTGTGTTCCTCGCATTGGCAGCCGGATTCTTCATGTCTGGACCACCAGGCAAGTCCTGTCTTAACCATTTTTAAATGTATAGTTTAGCAGTGTTAAGTGTAGTCACATTATTATGAAACAGAACTTTTTCATCTTGCAAACCATGAACTTGTACCCATGAAAAACATCCCCTGCTTATCCCCCTCTTTTCAACCACTGTTCTATGTTCTGTTTCTATGAATTTGACAACGTTGGACTCCTCGAGTCGGTGGAAGCAGATAGAATTTGTTTTTTTGTGATTGGCTTGTTTTGCTCAGTGTAAGGTTTTCAGGGTCCGCCTGTACTGTAGCCTGTGACATGATTTCCTGACTTTTTAAGGCTGAATAATATTCCATTCCATATCTGTATATACCTCACATTGTGTTTATCCATTCATCTGGACACTTGGTTGCTTCCCTGTTTTTTTGTGAATAATGCTGCTGTGAAGACAGAGTACCACCTGCTGTTTCGGTAAGCAGGAAAGTATGTCTCCCAGACTCCTTGTCAGCTGGTTTCTGGGAGTTCAGCCAATGGAAAGCTCTGGCAGAAGCTTGGAGGAGGGGAGGAGGGGAGAGGCCAAGGCAGTGCTGCTCTCTCTCTGCTTCAGGAGGCGTTTCCACCAGCAGCAGCCTGTCTACAGAGATCTGGCCCCCACGCAGCCCCGCCCTTCCCACCACAGTCGCCGCTGTAGCCGGGTGGAGATGGGAGTGCCCTTCCTACTTTTGCCAGTATCTGGGTTGCCTCAGTGTCCCCTGTCTGCCTTCTCATCCGGGTGCAACTGTGGTGTAAGCCTTAAGTCGTCTTTCACTGGTGGGACATAACACAATGATACTCAGAGGGCAGGAAGGCAGAACTCTGTGACTGAAGGCTCCATCCAGACAGGACCACCCGGGGACGGGGTAACAGCAGGTTGGACTGTCGCTTCTGTACGGCAAGCAGGGCAAGGTTCGCAAGGTTTTGAGGGCTTCCTGGGGACTAGGTATTTTGAATAACTACCAACCCAAGGAAGAAAGCACCACCCTGGGTGTTGGGTATCTGGGGCCTCTGGCCTTGGGTATGTGCATATAACACAGGCATGTTAGAGCCTGATAAGGCAAGCAATTTGGGTGCGGGCTTAAAAAACTGCCTGCAAATTTGAACTGAGCGTTTGCAGCCATGTCTTCAAAAGTGGGTCAAGATGGCATTGGTGAAGTATGTTATTATAGGAAGCAATTCCCTGCAGTACATTCCCTTTGTGTAAAATGTCGAGATTGGCTTCTGTTTTCCTGACTGAACTCTGATGGGTACAGCTGCATTTGGTGGCATTCCAAATCTTTAAACGCTGAGAAACTTAAGAGTATGCCACACTAACACCGCTATTCATCCGAATGTTGTTGCTGTGTTGTTTGCCACAGTATCTACCACTGATGACTCCCTCTGCCCCTCTTGTCTCTTTCTTTACTCCATGAGGTTCTTGGAGGCAGAGGTTGGGTCTTAGGCTGTCTCTCTCACAACCCCCAGTCCAGAACCTGAGCAAACTCCAAACGTGTGCTTTAATGAGTATATGATTCATTACATGGATCTCAGAGCATATCAGTCCTGCTTTTGACTTCTTGGCTGCAGTTCAGGGCTGGAGCCAGTCCCACGCTCTGACCTTCACAGTCCTGACCCCTGCCTGGGACAAGATCCAGACTCTTTAATGAATCACTGGCATCTGACTTATTTGCTTCCACACACTCCTATAAAATTGGCATTGATCACAGCCTCCATGAAGCAATTCTTTGTTATTTGACAGCACGAGAGACAGCTCTCACTTTTTTTTTTTTAAACTGTTGTTTAGTTTTGTTTTTAATTTCTGAGAGAAATACAGGTCGTGTCCCTAGGGCCAGCTTCACGGGCCCGCGACCTGGGCAGTACTACAGGGCCCCCCACTTCAAAGGGCCCATGCTTGGGTTAGTGTTCCACTGTTGTCATCTTCAAATTGCTAACAACCTTTAAACCAGAGACCTCACAGTTTCAGTCTGCTCCCAACCCACAAGTCAGGTAGCAGGTCCTGCTTATCTCATTTGTATGTCCCTTAGGCTCATGGCATCCATTTTTCAAGTCACATGCGTTTAATATTTATGAAAACCTCAGTGGTTCAGAAGTTCCCACAGGGAAAATAATCCAAGGGGCATGGCATGAGAAGCTTTTCCTCTTCTATTACATCTCTTAGCTACACTGACACCCTAGCCCCATCACTCTCTCATCTGCCCCTTTTCCTTCCAAATGTTAAGTCCCAGCTTTTGTACTACTTTCTGTTTCTAACCTTGGGGCTCACCAGCCCCTACACTCGGGTATCCTGCTCCCATCCTGCCCAAGTTGTCCTCTGTCTCTCTCCTCGGCCAACCCCAACTTATCCTGTGATTTGGAATTTAGCTGTCATCACCTCTGGGAAGTCCTCTCTGACCTTTCCAAAGCTGAGATCTGAGGCTCTCATAGCACCCTGTGCTAAAGATGTCTAAGCACTTATCTTGCTATTATGTTTTCTATTTATTTCACTGTCTCCCTCATTAAATGAAGAGTTTCTTATAGACATTACACAACACCCTCTGGCATAGGCATGTGGCGCCCCTTTTCAATGCGTATAGGGAAGGCGTTGAGCCCCCTTTTACATTTCCAGGAGTTAGGCAGTAGCTCTTGGAATTTCTCGGCTTTTTAATTTTTAAATTTTGTTTATTTATTTTGTCTCCACTGGGTCTTCATTGCCGTATGTGTTGCGTGAGCAGCGGCTCCTCTCCCGTTGCCGTGTGAGGGCTTCTTAGCTCCGAGGCTTCTCTTGTTGCAAAGCAAGGGCTCTAGGGCGCTCGGGCTTCAGTAGCTGCCGCACGTGGGCTCAGGAGTTGTAACTCCCAGGCTCTAGACAGAGCACAGGCTCAGTAGTTGTGGTCCATGGGTCCCCTAAGATGTGGGATCTTCCTACACCAGGGATCAGACCCGCGTCTCCTGTATTGGCAGGTGGATTCTTTACCACTGAGTCACCAGGGAAGTCCTGAATTTCTCAGCTTTGAGAGGGCTCCTGAGGTCGCTCCTGGGACAGCTGCTTGCTGAGGTCATGGAGGTAGTTCAAGTGAGACCTTCCCTCCCCCAGAGGACTGTCTGGCTCTATACAACTCCCAGATCAAGTGTCTCTTGCAAACTATTACAGACAATGGATAAACAAGGTCCTAATGCATAGCACAGGGAATTATATTCAGTATCCTGTGATGAATCATAATGGAAAAGAAGAAGGAAAAGAGGGAATCCCTGGAGATTCAAGGATTCGGACTCAGCAAGTCCACTGCCATGGGTCTGGGTTCCATCTCTGGTTGAAGAACTAAGATCCTGTAAGCTACACAACACAGCCAAAATAGTAATAACAGTATGAAAAAAATATATATGTGTGTAGAACTGACACCCTTTGTTGTACAGCAAAAATTAACACAACACTGTAAATCAACTAAACTTTAACAAAATTAAGTTTTAAAAAATGTCTCTTCCTTCACCTTTTCTGGTCTGCATTCTATTCACCCTTTACAAGGCCCAACTGAAATGCTAATTCCCCACAGTTTTAATGTAATTATCCCTCTGCTTTCCCAATGCCTTTGTTTGTGCCTGTAAGGATACTTGGCACACATTCTGAATAGCATCACAGTGACTGGGGCACCAGGCTACACAATAAACTTTGGGAGCAGGAGCAGAATGTTCTAACGCTTGTAACCTTTATGTCTTACGCACAGTCACCACTCAGAGTAACACTGGGTAACTTGGATCTCAAACAGATAGACTGAAATGTAATTTGTTCTAGAAAAGAAGAAATTTGACAAAAGAAAGAGAGTGGCATTATCTGACAGAAAGAAAAACTTCCCCCTACTCATTGGAAAATACCTGAACTTGGAAGAAGCGGGGAGGGGAGCATCTAGGGAGAGAAAAACTGGAGAAGACGACAAGGGAAAAGCCCTGTGACGAAGAGGCTGCAAGTTCTGATGTCCAAGAGTAAGAAGGGCTTACAATCTGGAAATGAAGGCAGGCGGCACAGAGGTAACGAGTCTGCCTGCCAGTGCAGGAGATGCGGGAGACCTGGGTTCGATCCCTGGGTGGGGAGATTCCCTGGAGGAAGAAAAGGCAACATGCTCCAGTGTGCTGGCCTGGAGAATTCCATGGACAGAGGAGCCTGGCAGGCTACAGTGCTCGGGACCTGGCAGGCTACAGTGCTCGGGACCTCGGAGTTGGACACAACTGAGCAAACACGGTGAAGGCGCCACGGGGTCAGTGAAGGATGGAGAGGAGGGATGACAGGAGAGCTGCAGGGCAAACTGACCACGCCGTGGCGGCTGCTGTCCTTCACCCTCGCAGAAAAGCAGCAAGCTGAGGCTCCTGGTAGAACGGACGGAGCAGGGTCCTGTGGCTCCCCAGCCCCTTCCCCCATGTTCTCAGACTGCCATTTGTCCGTGGCAAAACTTTAGTCAAAAAATAAGTTTAATCAGAGAAGTGAGGAAATGCAGAAACAAAGGAATACCATCAAACTAGACAAAACAATAATAGTTTAGTCGCTAAGCAAAGTCAAGGACCTCTTGGTTCCTCCTCAAGGGCTGTAGATAATCTCCTGAGCCGTATCCAGGGAGCTGTCTTATACTGAAACCCCCACCAGGTGGACGAAGTTAACTACATGATGACCAGGCTGCAGCCGTGACATCAGCTGTCACAATTCCGAAAACTGGCCTCAAAGAAATGGGAACAAACCAACCCTGGGATGGAAGACTAACTGTACTTAAAGCAACTAGATAACGCTGATCAGCCCTCTGCATAACCAATCCCCCCTCACATCCACTGTGCCACCCCCACTGCCGGCATCCGAAAGAAAGCAAACTTTCCTTTCCACTCACCTTGCCTCTTTATTGGCTTCTGAGCAGAGCACTTCTGGTTACACTAGGGATGAAATCAAGGTGACTTGTCTAAACAGCACTGTACAACTGCAATCAGTGTTCCAGCTACATATGCTGCTGCTGCTGCTAAGTTGCTTTAGTCATGTCCGACTCTGTGTGACCCCATAGATGGCAGCCCACCAGGCTCCCCCGTCCCTGGGAATCTCCACTGACCACGCCGTGGCGGCTGCTGTCCTTCACCCTCGCAGAAAAGCAGCAAGCTGAGGCTCCTGGTAGAACGGACGGAGCAGGGTCCTGTGGCTCCCCAGCCCCCTCCCCCATGTTCTCAGACTGCCATTTGTCCGTGGCAAAACTTTAGTCAAAAAATAAGTTTAATCAGAGAAGTGAGGAAATGCAGAAACAAAGGAATACCATCAAACTAGACAAAACAATAATAGTTTAGTCGCTAAGCAAAGTCAAGGACCTCTTGGTTCCTCCTCAAGGGCTGTAGATAATCTTCTGAGCCGTATCCAGGGAGCTGTCTTATACTGAAACCCCCACCAGGTGGACGAAGTTAACTACATGATGACCAGGCTGCAGCCGTGACATCAGCTGTCACAATTCCGAAAACTGGCCTCAAAGAAATGGGAACAAACCGACCCTGGGATGGAAGACTAACTGTACTTAAAGCAACTAGATAACGCTGATCAGCCCTCTGCATAACCAATCCCCCCTCACATCCACTGTGCCACCCCCACTGCCGGCATCCGAAAGAAAGCAAACTTTCCTTTCCACTCACCTTGCCTCTTTATTGGCTTCTGAGCAGAGCACTTCTGGTTACACTAGGGATGAAATCAAGGTGACTTGTCTAAACAGCACTGTACAACTGCAATCAGTATTCCAGCTACATATGCTGCTGCTGCTGCTAAGTCGCTTTAGTCATGTCCGACTCTGTGTGACCCCATAGATGGCAGCCCACCAGGCTCCCCCGTCCCTGGGAATCTCCAGGCAAGAACACTGGAGTGGGTTGCCATTTCCTTCTCCAATGCAGGAAAGTGAAAAGTGAAAGTGAAGTTGCTCCGTTGTGTCCAACTCTTAGCGATCCCATCGACTGCAGCCTACCAGGCTCCTCCATCCATGGATTTTCCAGGCAAGAGTACTGGAGTGGGGTGCCATTGCCTTCTCCGAGCCACATATGCTACTGTTTGAAAAACAAGTGACCGAGCTGTGACTAATTATTGGGGAAACCACTGTTTCTCTTTTTGTGGCCAATCCGCATATTCTCTTGCATCCAAATATATATAGTTCCAAAGGCACTGACATAAAGCATTTGTTTGTGTGTTTTAATTTTATTTGCATTTATTTTTTGTTGCTGTCCAAAATTTTTTTTTCTTCTGTGCAGCCTCCTCTTTCAGGTTTAGGAACAATGTGATCTTTCTCAGTAAGGATCGCCTCAATGTGCCAGGGAGAGCTCATGTATGGGTTGATGTGACCATGAGCTCTGTAGGTCTGGTGCCACATCTTCGGGGCTTTGTTCACCTCGATGTGCTCAATGACCAGAGAATATACATCTCATCCCGAAGTTCAACATTACCCTCTGCATTTTTGAGCAAGGGTAAGAGAAATCTCAGCACTCTTTTTGGGCCACCAGCCTGCGACCAGCACCACTCTTTGGCCCGTGCACGCCCACCAGCTCCACCATAACGACGGAATGGACACACTGCTTCTTTAAAGTGCATCCTTCAGATTCTTGGTGGCTTTTCGGATATGCATACCCTTAATGGCCCGGTGTGTGTCTGTGGGGGGTTCACAAGTGTTCTTAAAGTCAACGCAAAGATTTGCATGACTTTGTGGGGTTTATGGATCAATTTTTAGAGGTCACTTCAGGCTGCTTACCGGAAAAACTTAAGTGTTCTGCTGTGGTTGTTTTTAATTTTTGATGGTGCAGCTCGGCTTGCAGGACTTTAGGCCCCCTACAAGAGATGGAAAATCTGAACTTGATGGTGAAAGTGCAGAGGCCTAACCAAGGGACCAAAGAATTCCCTGACATTAAATTTTATTTAATAAACTTCACTTGCAGATGTATTGTTTCTCTCTTCCCAGCTCCTTTCTCCAGCTAAGAGTCCTCTACTCTGCCTCTCTTCTTATCAAAAGCAATTTGACTAGTGTCTGTAAATTTCAAATATTTGAAGATTAAGCTCTCAGAAATACAAAATTCCTTTGAATCAATAAGTCACTTGCTTAATGAATGTGAAATTCTGGTGGGGAGGGCAGAGCAGGAGATAACTATGGGAATGTGCTGGGAGTCTGAATTTGGAACGCAGCACTCCCCATTCTTATTCTGTATTTCCGTTTCTTCTCAAAGCACTAACGCTTGTCCTAGCACTGGTTAAAAGTGGTTTTGAGCAACATTAAATATTAATGGAAGATTGCAGAGAGAAAATTCTCTCGAATGTGAAAGAAAACAGGACTTTGAGGTGAAAAACAAAGCACAAACTGAAATTTCTTGTTTGATACCCCTGATTAACTCCCACAATTGCGTTCTTGTTGTTGTTCAGTAGTTATGTCATGTCTGACTCTTGGTGACCCCATGGACACTTGCTCTCCTGTCCTTCACATGCCAAGCTCCCCTGTCCTTCACAATCTCCCAGAGTTTGCTCAAACTCATGTCCATGGAGTTGATGATGCCATCCAAACAACTCATCCTCTGTTGTCCCCTTCTCCTCCTGCCCTCAATCTTTCCCAGCCTCAGGGTCTTTTCCAATGAGTCAGCTGGTCTCATCAGCTGGCCAAAGTGTTGGAGCTTCAACATCAGTCCTTCCAATGAATATTCAGGATTGATTTCCTTTATGGTTGACTGGTTTAATCTCCTTGCTGTCCAAGGGACTCTGAAGAGTCTTGTCCAGCATCACAATTTGAAAGTGTTAATTACTGCCATATCAGTAAACAAGGATGTCACAATCATCAGCAATTGCAGCCCCGCAAAGTGAGCTGGTGAACCCTGAGGGAACTCAGGATGAATACCTGCCATCTAGTAGCCATCAGACTACAGCTACTCCCTACAGTGAGCCTAGAGGAACTCAGGATCTGAAAAAATACAAGAAATTGGCCCCAGATAGCTGAGGCACATATCAAAAGAATAGTTTCAGTGAGCTCACTCTCCCATCTTCCCATACATACAGAAACATACTTAAACTTGGGATATCTAATTTTATTTTATTTTATTTATTTGGCTGCTTTGGGTCATGTAGCATGTGGGATCTAGCTCCCTGACCAGGGATCGAACCTGGGCCCCCTGCACTGGGAGCTCAGAGTCTTAGCCACTGGACCACCAGGGAATTCCCGGGGTGTCTAATTTTAATTTACAAAAAATTTTTGACATTCAGACTACCTGCCCATTGTTGCAAAATTACTATGTAATTTGGCTCGTCCCCTTTGCCTCTTAGCAGCAAGTTGTTCAAGGTTACTTGAGATGGTGTTTCCCAGGCTTGAAGTCCTAAAAATTCCCATCGATGAAATATAACTCTCAATTGTTAGGTTGTATTTTTTAAGTCAACATAACTAAAAATAAATAACCCTTCCCTGAAAGCCACAGGGGAGTTTAGGCCTTTTGAACATGAGCTGCCTACACTCTTTCCTTGCTGCCTGCAATAAATCCTGTTAAAGTACTCTCACCACAACCCACTATCAGTATATTGGCTTTACTGTGCAGCAAGTGAGCTGACCCAAAATTCGGTCCAGTAACATAACTGCCGACATTCATTGGATCATCAAAAAAGCAGGAGAGGGACTTCCCTGGTGGTCCAGTGGCTAAGACTCTTTGCTTCCAATGCAGGGGGCCTGGGTTCGATCCCCGGTAAGGGAACTAGATCCCACATGACACAGCTAAGATCCCACATACCAAAACTAAGACCAAGCTCAGCCAAAAAAGAGAAAGCTTTAAAAACAAAAGAAAAAGCAAGGGAATTCTCCAAAAACATCTACTTCTGTTTCACTGATTATGCTAAAGCCTTTGTGTGGATCGCAACAAACTGTGGAGAATTCTTAAAGAGATGGGAATACCAGACCACCTGACCTGCCTCCTGAGAAACCTGTATGCAGGTCAGGAAGCAACAGTTAGAACTGGACATGGAACAACAGACTGGTTCCAAATTGGGAAAGGAGTGTCTCAAGGCTGCATATTGTCACCCTGCTTATTTAACTTATATGCAGAGTACATCATGTGAAATGCCTGGCTGGATGAATCATAGGCTAGAATCAAGACTGGAGAATTATCAACAACCTCAGATATACAGATGATACCACACTAATGGCAGAAAGCAAAGAAGAACCAAAGAGCCTTTTAATGAAGGTGAAAGAAGAGAGTGAAAAAGTGAACTTTAAACTCAGCATTCAAAAAATGAAGATCATGGCATCCGGTCTCATCATTTCATAGTAAATAGAAGGGAAAAAAGTAGAAGCAGTGACAGATTTTATTTTCTTGGGCTCCAACATCACTGCGGACAGTGACTGCCGCCATGAAATTAAAAGACACTTGCTCCTTGGGAGAAAAGTTATGACAAAGCTAAATAGCATATTAAAAAGCAGAGACATCACTTTGCTGACAAAGGTTCATATAGTCAAAACTATGGTTTTTATAGTAGTCATGTACAGATGCGAGAGTTAGACCATAAAGAAGGCTAAGTGACGAAGAATTGATGCTCTTGCATTGTGGTGCTGGAGAAGCCTCTTGAGAGTCCCTTGGCCAGCAAGGAGATCAAACAAGTCAATCCTAAAGGAGATCAGTCCTGAATATTCATTGGAAGGATGGATGCTGAAGCTGCAATACTGTGTGCCTCCTGATGTGAAGAGCTGACTCACTGGAAAAGACCCTGATGCTGGGAAAGATTAAGCGCAGGAGGGGAAAGGGACAACAGAGGACGAGATGGTTGGATGGCATCACTGACTCGATGGACATGAGTTTGAGCAAACTCTGGGAGATAGTGAAGGATAGGGAAGCCTGGTGTGCTGCAGTCTGTGGGGTCACAAATTATCAGACACAACAGAGCGACTCAACAGCAACCTGCATTTACAATTTTTGCCTCTGTGAGAAATTCAATTTTCACTTGGGGGCAAATATCCAGGGAAAAACAGCTTCTAGCCTCTATCCCCGCTCCCCCACCCCCGGATCTGATGGCTAAGTTTCCTGGTTTCCACTGAAGCTACCCAGGTTCGACTTGTTAGGTGATTAAGATCTCACTTCATGCCACCACTCATTGCTGCCTTGCCAAGAATACTACTATAACCATATATTTTTTAACTTTTTTTTATTGGAATATAGCCAATTAACAATGTTGTGATAGTTTCAGGTGTACATCAGAAGGACCCAGCCATATATATGTATATGTATATATATATATATATATATATATATATCCATTCTCCCCCAAACACCTCTCCCATTCAGTCTGCCCTATATCACTGAGCAGAGTTCTTGGTGTTATATGGTAGGTCCTTGGTGGTTATCTATTTTATATACACCAGTGTGTACATGTTGGTCTCATGGAAGCATTTTTAAAGGTGACATTTGGGGTAAGAACTGCAGGGGGTATGACCTTCTTCTGAATGGTTGGTGGTGAGGTTAGAGGGCGATGTTTTAGGAATGTTAATCATCGGGGGTCTACTTCATCATTGTCCACGTGGGGTAGGGAGGTGTGTCTTAGCTTCTGCATAACGACTGAAAGGTATGTGTCAGATTGTTGTACATCTCCCTTGAGGGGCAGGCGGAATTCTGTTTGAACTCTGGACTGTTACGACTTTTCTTGCTGAGCTGCTTTTTCTTTGCTTCTGCATTCCCTCGCTTCTCTACCCCTGGAGAAGGAAATGGTAATCTACTCCAGGACTACTGCCTGGAAAATCCCATGGACAGAGGAGCCTGGTACGCTACAGTCCATGGGGTCGAAAAGAGTCGGACACAACTGAGCAACTTCACGTTCACGTCACTTCACGTTCACGTCACTTCTCTAGTCGGCAAGCACTCCTACTTTCTCTCTTTGAAGCTCAGGTAAGGCTTAGGAGACTAAAACCTTTTCCTACAAACAAGAAATGGGAGCGTTGGAGGCGTTTTTGTATCCAGAGGGCCTTGCAGAGTCCTCCTCAGCTTTGGTGTTCATTATTTCTTACTGGGGCTCATGGTTGACATCTCTGGGGGGTGACTCTAGAGTTCCTTGAGATCCAGGTTTACGCTACACAAGAAGAATGTGACAACTTTACAGCCTCGTAAAACTACTCTTGCTCTTAAGCAGCTTTATCTCATATTCCTCTTCCTTTCTATATAATCTGTCTTCAAGAAATATAGATCCAACTAGTCTTTCTCTTTTTCCAAATCCAAAATGAAATGGCGTCCTTTCTAAGGAGGAGGAGGAAGAGGTTGACACGTGCTGTATAATAATCTTAACTCGTCCGAATGCTTGCCTTACACAGTGATCAGCAGCTAATGTAGCACAAGGAAAGATTCTTCTGTGGTAAGAGATATATGGGTTGGACACCTGGTGTTTGTCAAGTTGAGTAAAATTCAAGTGTTTTTCTCATCCAGACACTCCACAAACTGTTAGTCACTCAGTCGAGTCCAACTCTTTGCAAACACCGTGGACCCCATAGCCTGCCACGCTCTTCTGTCCTTATGATTTTCCAGAAAAGAATACTGGAGTGGGTTGCCATTTCCTTCTCCGAGAACAAAACTGCAAAACCTGAGCTCTGCTAAAGTAAAGAGATAAGGTGCCCAATCCTGAGGTCAAGGAAGACTTCCTTGTCTGCACAAGTGCAGGAAGTCTTCTGGAGGGTCAAAACGGGAGGGAGTAACTGTGGACATGTGCCCACAGGCCTCTATGGTCGGATCCATCTTAGCAAAATGTTGTGAATGCATCTTGGGGATGGTCCAAGGAGTGGTCAGATGTGAAAAAAGAAACAAGATAATTGACCAAAGGTAAACAGTGACCCCCAGCTTCCCAGGTGGTTCAGTGGTAAAGAATCCACCTGACAATGCAGGAAACAGAAGAGATGAAGGTTTGATCCCTGGCTTGGGAAGATCCTTGGGAGAAGTAAATGGCAACCCACCCTACTATTCTTGCCTGGGAAATCCCATGGACAGAGGAGCCAGGCAGGGTACAGTCCCTGGGGTTACCAAAGAGTTGGACATGATTTAGTGACTAAACAGCAACAAAACAAAGACCTGGAAGGACTGTCTCCTATGTAAGTGATTTAAATCACCTTTTTACTGGGCCCCTCCTCACTCAGGATGCCTGCATTCCTCTCCAGGTGCGTATAGCTGCCTAGTTTCTGACGTAGTGTGGTCCTCGTCATTCAGGATGGCCACACTCCTCTTTGAGTGTATATTTCTCTCTGGCTTTGGACTTACTGTCCTCCTCCTCCTTAGAAAGGATGCCATACCCTTTCTCTCTGGTGTGTATCTCTGCTCTGCTTCTGACTAGTAAATAAACTGCTTTTCTATTATGTGTTCTCCCATACATTGTGCTGGGTCTGTAATAATAAACTTTGTACCTGTTTTTATAGTTTTTGCCTCCTTGAAACTTTCTTGCTTTCAAAGGGGAAGGAGCTAGGGCCACTTTGCTTCTAGCCTCTAGCCCCTGGTGGCCTGGTGAGTAGGTTTCCTGGTTTTCATTCAGGCTTCCCAGATTTAGTTCCTGAAGAGGAAACCAAGATCTCTCTTCAAGATCATTCTCTCTCCGAGATCACTTCCAGACCAAACATTAGATGGGAGGAAATAACCGCAAACTGGAATCCTAGGAGTATCTCTAACTCTCTGTGTTGGGTCTCACAGGTGCTACCCCAAAAAACTGGGTTCACCTCTTGGTGGGTATGGAGCCAAAAGACAGAACCAAAACAAGGATTGTGAGAAGAAAGGACTTATTACTTGCAGCAAGTAAGGAGAACACTGGGGGATCTTCCCCCAAACAGTGTCTCTCTAAATAGCAAAAGGGGGGATGTTTTAAGCTAAGGTTACATTCGTATTCATGAAGGGGTGTGGGTGATCAGAGTCCAAACTTGAGTTGACTGAAGTCATGAGGGTCAGCAAAGGTCAACAACATCATCCCTTAGAGCAGTGGTCCCCAACATTTTTGGCACCAAGGACCAGTTTCCTAGAAGACAACTGCTCACCTCCTGCTGTATGGTCCTGTTCCTAATGAGGGGTGGGGGGTGTTGGGGACTCCGCCTTAGAGGATGGTTGCACACTGGAAGGGGTTTAAATTCTGCAAAAGTCAAGAAAGTGAGAGAAAGGTTAATGATTACCACTGAAATACACCAGGGAGTCTTCACACCTGATTTATCTTTGCTATTGTTACTTCTCTTGCCCCTTAACAGTTTTTTCTTGTGTCTTTCTCGCTTGCTGAGGCCTGTTCAAGGACAAGCACTGGGGTCAGTCTTAGATCACAAAATGGCTTAGGCCAAAACAGGCTTCTCTTATTAAAAGAAAGCCATGCCTGTTTCTTCCTTTTTTTTTCCCCAGGACTCCTTACCTTGTCTTCTTACACAGAGACCTTGTGGCAGTACTTGGCTTAATGACTCTTTCTTTAGAGCTGTAGTCACGATTTAAAAACGCTACCTGAAGCACAGCAAGTATAGTACACATTCTGTTTTCTGGGAAAAGATTACTGCCACAGTGATTGAGCTGGGAAGTAGAGACAGACTGCTCTGGGCGGCTTCAGCAGCGGTTCAAAGGACTGCAGTTGGCCGGAATAACCCTGACCGTTTCCCTCCCCCAGCCAACCTGCAAGATAACAACGGGAATGGCACGGAACCTACAGGATATCTGCCAGATACAACTGGAAGAAGAAAAAAAACCCCACCACCAACTAGACTGTAAAAGAAACTCGAACCGGTGGTGGAGTTACACGAATGACCAAACGAAAGACGGGAGGCCCGGAACTCCACCAGGGGTCGACTCGGGGACTGCCAGGGCTAAGAGTTGATTGATTTCTGTCCCCTCCCCGAGCAGGCGGCGCTAGCCGCCGGCTGGGGCCCGCGGTGACGTCACAGGGCCCAGGCGCCCGTCACGTGGTCCGCGGGCGCCCCGGCCCGACCCCGCCCCTCTCTCCGCCCCGGCCCCGCCCCCTTTCCCCGCAGCCCTCGGAGCTCAGGGTCCGGCCGAGGTTCCAGCTGCCAGCTCTTCGCGGGGAGAGGCGCGGGGCCCGGGGCCGGTGGGCGGCGGACGGGAGCCGGGAAGAGGGAGCGAGGGTAGCCGGGGAGCGGGGGTCCGGCGACAGCCGCGCGGTGCGCAGGACCAACGGCCGAAGCTCTTGTGAACTTGGGCGCAGAGTCGCGCCACTGCGCCCGCGGCCCGAACGATGAAGATGGTGGCCCCTTGGACGCGGTTCTACTCCAACAGCTGCTGCCTCTGCTGCCATGTCCGCACCGGCACCATCCTGCTCGGCGTCTGGTACCTGGTGAGTGCGACCCGCCTGGGCGAACCCCCCCGCCTCGGGGTGGGGGTAGGGGGCGCGCACCTGCCTGGGAAGAGCGCGGGTGGCCCGGGACCCCGCTTCACTTTTCACACCCCCTCATGGGTACCGGCTGCGGCCCTCCGGGTTGGGCGAAGCCGGCGTTAATCCGCCTAAAGTTATATTATTAGAAACTTAATTCTCTGGGCGGGCGGGTCCATGATGCGCCCCCCCACTCCCACCCTACCCCACCCCCCGGCTCAGCCAACCTGTGGCGGAGGCGGCGGTCAGGGCCCAGTGTTTGGGGTGGGGATGGTTCGGGGGTCGGTGCGCGTGGGCTGGGGTCGCCCTGAGAAAGGGGGCGCCCCAAAGCTTTCCGCCGAGAGCCGGCTGGGTCTCCCGGAGCTGCGCGGTTTCCGGCGAAAGCGCGCTTTGGTGGTCAGCGAACTCCCGGCACCCCGATCCTTGCCTGCGGAGCACGTGCCCGCCTCTCCTTTCTTCTCTGCGTCCGCTGGGCTTTGTGCTTTCGACGGGTCGGGAGAGCAGTCGAGGCTGTGAGCCGCCGCCTCTTGCTGCCCGCCCCCTGTCCCCCGCCGCGTGCCCGCTCTCCCCGCCCGCAGGTGCCCGCGGATTTGCTGGCTCGTCTTCTGCGCGCCTTCGCATCCCAAGTGGGAATGGCTGGGGGTGGGAGTCCTCTACCCACACGTGTGAAGCCCTTACCCTAGGAGGGGCTTGCCTTGTGATTCACTGCGTTTCAGTCGGCCCTGGACAACCATTTTACACCCACATACCTCCCCCCAAAACCCCGGATTTGCAGGTGATCCTCAGCTTCTTAGCCGACCCCGAAGGCCCATCTGATTATTAGTTTGTTTCTAGGTTGGAGCTTTTTACTTGTCTGGGGAGCAGTGATTATCAGGCGCTAGGGAGGCAACCTGATGGAGTCGTGCCCTGTACCAGCTCCAGGTTGATTGTCCCTCTCCCCCACCCCACGCCAAGACTGCACCAGCACCGGAGTCGGGTTCCGCTGCATCGTGGTTTCTGTTCGGTCATGATGGAGAGTTAAGCCCGAGCCTCTGGGCGCTGAATGCCTCTGCACCAGGAAGAAACTCCTTAGACGTGGTAGTAAGATGGCATATAGAACTTTTAGTGGTGGTACATTCTGATCTTCTTAGTCATCAGAGTACTTTGGACGGTTCATAGTTCAGTGTTTGGATGTAACACGGACGTAAGTGCAGTTGTGAACTCGTCTGTGGTGCCATTGTAAGCAAAACACCCCTCTCCCCCAATATGGTGTTCTCTGTGCTATTTATAGTTTCAAGTTTCCTTTAGTCAGTGCCTTCACAGGCCACACAATAGAAATATTTGGCCTTAAAAGCTTTCAACAGATCTTTAGTATATGTGGGTTCTTACTGTGCTGCTTGAATGCAGAGAGAACATCTGGATATTGGCTCTACCCTGGTTTTACTGAAAGCAAAAAAAAAAAAAAAAACCCACGAAAAACGGAAATTTAAAGTTACAGCGAAATAATAGTGGGTGGTCTTGAAATAGTGCTTTTATTGATAATCAAGACAATTTTATCCACATGTCTTGTGTCCTCCTTGAAGATGTTGAAATCTGCAGGTTGGAAGTACATCTATGAATGTAATTTGTAAAATCTAGGGCACTGCATTAGGCAAATGGACTACGCGATGTACAGAGAGATAAATCTACTTGAGCCCTGTTGTTGGCGGTAATCCAGTAGGACACACTGGTGTGATAAAAGGAGAGGACTCTGCAGCTTTGTCCACAGCTTGAGCGTGCTCTTTGGGGAAAGGAGTTACTGGTATGCAGGTTTTAGCATTTGGAAAGATGGCTTTTTGAAAAATAATTAGAAAGCTTTTAAGCAGATGTGAATAAGCAAGCTACTTTGGGGCTTCCCAGGTGGCGCTAGTGGTAAAAGACCCGCCTCCCAATACGGGAGACTAGAAAAACAGGTTCGGTCCCTGGATGGGAAAGATCCCCTGGCGGCAGAAAGGGCAAATCATCCAGTAGTTCTTGCCTGGGAAATGCCCTGGGCAGAGGAGCCTGGTCGGCTACAGTCCAGCAGGGTCACCGATTGTTGGAAACGACTGAAACGACTTAGCGCACACACAATGTACGTTGCTGCTGCTGCTGTTAAGTAGCTTCAGTCTAGTCCGACTCTGCGACCCCACACAGACCCCTTACACCCCTCAGAGGGTGTATGCTATTGGTCATCTTTATAAGTCTTTAGCTTTTCTCAAAACAATTTAAACTTTTTTTAAACTAGTGAGTTTCCCTCACCCTTTTACATATATAATTTGGTTATCCAAAACATTGATTTACAGGTACATTTTTAAGATAAAGGAGCTAAAGAACAATGCATCTCTTTCTCTGTCCACCAGTCATCTGGGTGGAATGAGGTCAGGATCAAAAAAGGTAGAGTTTTCCGGAGAAAAAAGCGTAGGAGTATAGATAGATACTCAAAAAGAGTCCACTGGAAAGGCAAAGGGAACCTTTTTTATGCATTTTCTAATTGTTTTCTACTATGACCATCTACTAAGCTCCTGTGTGCCAGGTACTATTTGCGCTTAGTCGCTTCAGTTGTGCCCAACTCTTTTCGAACCCATGGACCATAGCCTACCAGGCCCCTCTGTCCATGGAATTCTCCAGGCAGGATTGTTGGAGTGGATTGCCATTCCCTTCTCCAGGGGATCTCTCCAACCCAGGAATGGAACCTGCATCTCCTACGTTGCCAGCAGATTCTTTTACCACTGAGCCATTGGGGAAGCCCTCTATACTATTGATAGCAATACTTTTTTAGGCTACACCCCGGGGCTTCCCTGAGAAGGGGTCAAACTCTACTCTCCACAGTGAAATCGTCCTTATCACTGGGTTTCCAGGGAATTCCCTAGATTCCTGGGAGGGCTGTGAGTTGAGTTTATTCAGTGTCTTACTCTATATAAAATAGCCGAGGGGAGCAACCTCTCAGACAGCTCTGAGAAACTTGTGAAGATGTGAGGGAGGAGCCAGGATATATGAATTTTTTCCTGTGAGAAAACGTGTAGTTGAAGTCCTAAGATGAGTGTTAATCACGGAACAGGCAAATCAGGTTAATGATTTTATGTATCATTTTCTAAGTATGGGAAGGTGCAAGAATCTGGGAAAGCTGAAATTTCTCAGGTATGGACCTGCGTTATCTTGAGGATCTGTCTCTAGCCTGAATTCCCCTCAGTTCCAGAGTCCTGGGTGACTGCCGTGGTTAACAGCTGGCTTGATCCTGGTAGAGCTGGAGTGGCAGGCAACATATTTGTCTACAATGCTTTGCATAAACTTAATTTTTACATATTCCTGGTAGATTTTTTTAAATTCCCATTGTATAGAGGAAAAACCAAGGTGAAGAGCTTAAGTGATTTGCAGCTTGTGGTCTGAGTGATGTATTGGTCTGTGCTGTTTCCAGTTTTACCTTTTAAAAGTTGTGTGTTTTGTTTTTGCCTTGAAGTGATAAAGGTTTCCTTCAGTCCAGTTTTTAAAAAAAGCATATTGATTTCAGGTATTTGTATTAGCGATCACTTTTCATTTACTTTCTTTTATTTTTTTCCCTTTAAAAATTGAGGCATACTTTACATATGGTGAAAAATCACAGATACTAAGTGTACAGTTCATTGACAAGACCAGTGTTTGCACCTTTGTAACCCACACCCTTAGAGAACATTCCCAGAAAGTTCCCTCGTGCCTCTTCTCAGAATATCCCCTCCATAGACACCCCACCCCATAGGTGTTTTGCCTATTCATATAAATGGAATTATACTGTAGGTGGTTTTTTTTTTTTTGTATTGGGTTTCTTTAACTTAGCATAATGAATTTTACATTCATTCATGGTCTTGGAGTGTGTCAATATTTGTGCCTTATTATTGCTAAGTATTACTTTGTTGTAAGAATATACCACAATCTGTTTATCCATTTGCCAGATGATGGACATTTGGGTTTTTCCAGTTTGGGGCCATTCTGGATAAATCTGCTGTGAACAGTCTTGCAAAAAAAAGACTTTGTGGACATCTGGTTTTATTTCTCTTGAATAAATACCTTGAAGTGGGGTTCCTGGTCGTTGTGTGTTTTAACTTGAGAGGAAACTGCCAGGTATTTTCCAAATTGCCACTATTACACTGCAGTCAACAGGGTATAAAGTTCACTGGGTACGGAATGATGGCTGTTGGTGACTTGGGTTTGAATTCCCCTATGTGGCTGATGACCTGAAACAGTTTATCTTTGCTTCTTGGCCAACTATATATCCTCCTTTTTGTTGACTGCACATT
This sequence comes from Madoqua kirkii, assembly GCA_006408675.1. Classification (NCBI taxonomy): domain Eukaryota; kingdom Metazoa; phylum Chordata; class Mammalia; order Artiodactyla; family Bovidae; genus Madoqua; species Madoqua kirkii. Next base: position 49,860 of record SJYC01069592.1, read on the forward strand.
TTTTAAAAAACTGAGTTTTATCTTTTTTTTTTTTAATCCTTCAGATTTGTGAGAACTCTATATTTTGGATAATAATAATAATACAGTCCTTTGTTAAATATATTCTTTGTGAATATTTTCTCTCAGCGTGGCTTGCCCACTCATTTTCTTAATAGTCTGCTTTGATGAACTGGAGTTTTTAATTTCAGTTAAGTTCAATTCGCTTTTTTTCTTTTACGGTTAGTACTTTCTGTGTTAGTACTTTCTTTGCCTACCCTGAGATTGTAAAGATACCTCTGTTTTCTTCGGAAGCGTTATGGCTTTAGCTTTTATGTTTACATCTGGTTTAGTTCTAAGTTTTTTTGTAGAGCTTTTGTGTACTACGATGTGAGATGGAGGCTTGTGTTTACTTAGAAAGGCAATTTAATCATTAAACCTAAGGAAAACGTTGATTTCTGCCGTAACTTTTAATAGCTACAAAGGTTTTTTAGAAAAACAAGTAAAGTGCATATCTTTCCTCACCGAATGAGGACTGATTTGTCTGGGTTCCGGAGGGATCCCAATTTGAAAGGAATACTTGACGCAGAATGCTTGCTATGTGAGCGTCTAGGATTTCCTCTCCAACACAGCTTAATATTCTAAGCCTGAATCCGTTAACTTCCCCAGATTTGCCCGTACTCAGTTTTGCCCCACTAGTCTTCTTCGACCCTGTCTCAGATTCCTCGGATAGCTGCCTCCATCCCCCTGGGCATCTGGATCTCATTCCTTTATCCCATCTCCACGTTATATTGACTTTTTTCCCCCAACCTCCTGAGTGCCTTATTCTGTCCTGTTCTTACTCTTGCTACCACTTCTCTCATTTAGGCGCTCATTAACTCTCACTTAGCTATTATAATAGAGTCATAACTGATCTCTGCTTCTAGCCTTGCCATCAATGATCCTTTTTTTTTTCCCCAGTCTATTGCATATGCAATTTCCAGAGGTATTTTTCTCAAACACAAACATGAACCTGTCATCCTACTCCTAAAAATGTGGGCTCACCATCTCCTCCGGGAGATGTGTATTTCATGACCCTTGTGTTTCTCATCCGCTGAAGTCGGCTTACGCAGTTAAGCAATGCAGTGGATTTCACCGCATCCCTTTCCCTCCCCTCTCCCAACCCCTCCCCTTTCAGGTTACCTTCCTTTAGGATACAAATAGCTGCCGCATATGCCAGCCAGTACTTAAGCTGTGAGTCCTGAGATTCATTTCAGATTTGATAAATTTATCTGTACAATCCTGAACCAAACAGGCCATGGTTATGTGACTAGAATATACTGATGAATTTAGGTCTTGGATATGCTTCCCTTGAACTATTGGTTGGAGGGCTGTGAGGGGGGTGGAGGTGGAGTGGGATTAATTTAAAATATTGTGAGAGCAGAGGGTTGAGACATCCGGAGGCTGTTCCTGGGAGGAGAAAGAAAGAATGTTTGGAGAACAATTAAAAAAAAAATCCCTGCTGTATTCATTATGCTAAAGGCCACATTAAAAAAAAAACAACAACTTTTTATTGGCTTATAGCTGATAAGCAAAAATGTTGAGACAGTTCAGGTGGACAGCACAGGGACTCAGCTGCACATATACATGTATCCATTCTCCCCCAAACTCCCCTGCCATTCAAGCTGACACATGACATTGAGCAGAGTTCCCTGTGGTCTACAGTAAGTCCTTGTTGGTTATTCATTTTAAATATAGCAGTATGTGCATGTCTGTCCCAAACTCCCTAACTGTTCCTTCCCCCGAGCAACCATAAGTTCCTTCTCTAAGTCTTGTGAGTTTCTTTCTGTTTTGTAAGTAAGTTACAAAACCTTTCTTTTTAGATTGCACATATAAGGGATGTCATATGATATTTCTCCTTTTCTGTCTTAGCTTCACCCAGTGTGACAATCTCTAGGGCCATCCATGTTGCTGCAGATGGCATTATTTCATTCTTTTTAATGTAAAGCTCGCATTTCTTATGGAATCTATTTTGGCATCAGGACTTGCATTGCTCCTGACACCCTCAAGCATACTTTTTCCTTTGTAATTTCCTGCATTTTATCCGATGATTTTCTTAGTATGTTTTTAAAAGTGGTGCTGATAGATGGAAGAATCTGTCATTGACACCTAGAATGGGTCCCCCTTTGTGCATACCATCCTTTTTATCATTTTCTAAGTGTATTTTAGGTTAGTCTTCAGCAAATACATGCTGAATGCCTCTTTGTGCCAGATGCTATTCTTTGGGGAGCTGGCCATATATCAGATTATAAAGGATGAAAGAGCTCAGAGTAGCTAGTCTCATTGGCTTTATGACCTGGCCTGTCAAATAAGCAACTAGTTCACTTTGAAAGTCACAGCTTGCTTGTGTACCCAAGCCTGGTGGGTTCTTTTTGTATCCTTAGAAGTCCTGGTGCAATAACTATTGATTTCTGTCTGGATAGTAATACTGGACAGTAAAGCCGACATCTTGCATTTGTAGAGTGATTGATACAGGGTTTTCAGTGGACTTTCACATTTGTTCCTGTTTAGACCTCAAAGCATCCCTGGGGTCAGGCTCGATAGGTAATGATATACTCCCTTTAGATGAATAGTTTATTTCCAGCTGTCAGATTCTATACCTTGGTCCATAAGTCCAGGGCAAAATAGGAACTAACTCGTAATACATCGGTAAGTCTTATTGCCTAGTGTTTTCCTGACTGTATTAGATTGTAAAAGACTGAAATTCCAAAGTAAAGAGTATTGATTTTATTCTGTAGATAGTGAGAGGCACTGAAGAATTATTAACAGGGGTGAGAGGGTGAAAGCAGTTTTTAAGGAAGATGGAAAGGGCCAGCTATTTAGATGGCCCCGATGATGAGGCAGGGTGCGGACAGCCTTCCAGATGGGGGATGCTGCTCTGCCAGGTCTTCTCACCAGAAGTTTCTCATTTGCTAATGATGCAAGTTATAGCAATGGGAACTCTCATTGGTTAGTTAATGATACAACGCTGTCTTGGCCATCCTGCTTCTCTCCATCTGAATTCAGGAATTGAGCAGATTTGGGACAGAAATGGATACTGGGTTTTCGAGAGAGATGTCTAATGAGTCCCTTTAAAAAAAATACAGGCCTCCCCACCCACAAATGAAAAGGATCAAGAGAAGTTTTATGAAATACAGTCTGCTGAAGATTTCAGTGGTATTTACTGCCTCTTTAAAAAAGCTTCAAACATTCCTTTTATTTGTTGTTTATGGCTGCACTGGGTCTTCGCTGCTGCGCGTGGCTTTCCCGTCGGGGTCCCGGCCTTCTCGCTGCAGGGGCTTCTGTAGTCGTGGAGCCCAGGCGCCAGGGCGTGCTGGTTCAGGAGCTGCAGTGCGTTGGCTCAGGGAGCTGTGGCTCAGAAGCTTAGTGCCCCTCAGCCTGTGGGCTCTTCCCCGGACCAGAGATAGAACCTGTGTCCCATGATGGATATTCATCCTGAACATTTCAAAGGCAAGCCAGCCAAGAAATAAAGTGTTTGTTAATATCACTTTCTCTGGGTCCCACTATAGATACATTTTAACGTAACGTAAAAAGTCCTGAATATTTATTGGAATGACTGATGGTGAAGCTGAAACTCCAGTACTTTGGCCACCTGATGCGAACAACTGACTCATTTGAAAAGACCTTGATGCTGGGAAAGATTAAAGGCAGGAGGAGAAGGGGACGACAGAGTATGAGATGGTTGGATGGCACCACCGACTCAATGGACATGAGTTAGAATATACTCCAGGAGTTAGGGATGGACAGGGAAGCCTGGCATGCTGCAGTTCATGGGGTCGAGAAGAGTCAGACATGACTGAGCAACTGAACTGAACGTAACAAAGTGGTTAGCGTGAGTTTTGCACCAATGAAAGGTTGCTGAACGAAAAGACGCCAGGATTCTTGGCCTCCGGAGGAGAAGAATTCAATCTGGGGCCAGAGACGAGGCTTGATCGCTCAGAGCTTTTGTGTAATAAAGTTTTATTAAAGTATAAAGGAGATAGAGAAAGCTTCTGACATAGGCATCAGAAGGGGGCAGAAAGAGCACCCCCTGCTAGTCTTCAGCTGGATGTTAGGCCCCTCATCCATAAGATGCATTTTGTGATAATCTTGGGACCAGATGATTCATCCTGGGCCACCAAACGGTTGACTGGAATCTTGTAGAAGGGCAGATAACCATACAAGTAGTTTTGTTTATATAGATTAGGGGAACAATATCTGAGTATAACATACTGGTTTGTCAGGTTGGTTCTGAGCCATTAGGCGAACCGGCTTGAAGACAGAGTCTAGGGTAAATGCATAGTACATTAACATAGCTTAAGACAAACATTTCCATAAGAAAAATGCATTGGTTAACTCAAGGTTTGAGAATAGTTAAACTTCAGGTGAAACCAGGTGTCATTATGGCAACACAGTATTTTAAGAGAAACCTCCTTTTAAATTTGTATAGAGAAGGAAAAAATATCGCTCGTTTCCTCTTGCCCCTTTAGAGAGATAAAAATGTCTCACACTTGCAGCCTATTTTCTCCATTTGGAGACCCCTGGCCTTCCTGCCTGCTACCCTCTCGCCAAGATGTGGAGTCTGTGAAACAAGACAAAGGACTTGGCTGCATGGTAGGCAGGGAGATGGCGTCTTCAGCTGGGGATTTGCATATCCAGATCCCCCTGTTACTGTGATGGAAGGGGAGAACAGATTCCAGGGGCATCTACTAATCTGGCATGACACCTAACAGTAGTCTTATTGCTGCGATCCTGTTGCCTGTTGGGCAGCTGGTACCAGTTATCAGAGGCTTTAATTCCAGTGTACAAACCAGTGCTTCATGGGCTTTTCTGGTGGCTCAGATGGTCAAGAATCTGCCTGCAGTGTTGGAGACCTGGGTTCAATTAGTGGATCAGGAAGTTCCCCTGAAGATGGAAATGGCCATCTGCTCCAGTATTCTTGCCTGGAGAATTCCATGGACAGAGGAGTCTGGTGGGCTACAGTCCAGTTAATAATTCTAACAATAAATAATTGCAAATAATCGTTCAAAAGTATCAAAAAGCAATTTAAGTAAGTCATAAAATGGTTGCAACTACCGTTAAAACCTAGTATTCAAATGGGAATAGCTTAGCTTTCCTAAGGTCTGCTGTATCAATGGAGTTTTTAATTGCATGTCAAAGATTTATTTAAAGATAAAAGGAGAGCACATGATAGCATTTTCAGTATGAAAGCACCTGTTGTCATGTGAGTAAGACATCAGATGCAGCTAGCTGGTGGATCAGAAAGCCGTAACTGTGCTTATGGATAAGGGTTTCCCATCGCAAAGAAAGTGAAAGTGAAATCACTCAGTCGTGTCTGACTTTGTGACCCCTTGAACTGTAGCCCACCAGGCTCTTCCGTCCATGGAATTTTCCAGGCAAGAGTACTGGAGTGGGTTGCCATTTCCTTTTTCCCATCTCAAAATAATTGTAGAAAATATAAGCCTAGAAGGAGTGTTGATGTGTATCTGGTTATTTTCTTCCCTTCATTTCATGTGTTAGGAACTGTGTGAGCTGCTGGCAATACAATATGATTCAAAATAGACCCCATCCTTGCCAACATGGAATCTAGGGTCTAGTTAGGGGAAGTTGCCGGTAATAAATGTGTATTAGTTAGTAATCACAAATATTGGAACATAATTGTGTTAAGCAGTTTTTGCCTATCTTCTGTTTTTTTAATTTCTATGGCCGTAAGGTTATTTTCTTCCCTTCATTTCATGTGTTAGGAACTGTGTGAGCTGCTGGCAATACAATATGATTCAAAATAGACCCCATCCTTGCCAACATGGAATCTAGGGTCTAGTTAGGGGAAGTTGCCGGTAATAAATGTGTATTAGTTAGTAATCACAAATATTGGAACATAATTGTGTTAAGCAGTTTTTGCCTATCTTCTGTTTTTTTAATTTCTATGGCCGTAGTGGTTCATTCAAGAAATTTAATACATGTCCTTAACAAAAGTTTAGACTTAATAATATCTTTGCCTTTCTTTTGAACAGTATCCGTCCTTTAACTCGTCATTTCTTTTAGTGTTTTTTCTTTTTAAAGCTTCCCCAAGACACTGACCTATACAGTCAGTGTTCGCTTAGAATTAGCCACGTATTTACACATCTGTCCATCATTTTCTCTTTTTGCAATTACTGTAATTTTTATTCAAAAAATGGACATTCTAAACTCCGCATGTGGAAAGTACATGACCCATCATTTTCTTGACCAGCTGTTTGTGATCACTATCCTGTCTGATGTACCTGTTTAAACATCTTCTTTAGCAAGGGTCTGTTTTATTTATTTATTTGTTCTGCTGTGCCAAGTCTTAGTTGTGGCTGTGAGTTCTCGGTTGAGGCATGTGGGACCTAGTTCCCTGACCAGGGATTGAACCTGAGCCCCCTGCATTGGGAGTACGGAGTCTTAGCCACTGGACTGCCAGGGAGGTCCCAGGGAGGAGGATGTGTTGATGGCAAACTGTTATTCTTTGAAAATGTCTTTATTTGGCTCAAATTCTTGAAAGATATCTCAGTGCTTGGCAGTTCAGTCATGTTCAATTCTTTGTGACCCTTGGGACTGTGGCCCGCCAGGCTCCTCTGTCCGTGGGATTTTTCAGGCAAGAATACTGGAGTGAGGTTGCCCTTTCTTCCTCCAGGGGAATCTTCTCAACCCAGGGATCAAACCCCAGTCTCCTGGATCTCCTATTGAAGCTCTCCATCCACTGTCTCTGTAGAGTTATGCTTTGCTGCCAAGAGGTCAGCTGTCAGTCTTGTTGACATTTTCTTTTTTTTATTTCGCTAGGTAGGGTCTGAGTTGTGGCGTGGGGATCTTCATTGCTGCACACAGGGTCTTCTGCTGCAGGGCTGGCTCTGTAGTTGGGGCACGCCTGGGCTTAGTGGTCGCACGGTATGTGGGGATCTTAGCTCCTGACCAGGAGTTGAACCTGTGTCCCCTGCGCTGGTAGGCAGATTCTTAACCACTGGACCACCAGGGAAGTCCCTTAACCTTTACTTCATTAGGTCTGAGGTTGGTCCTGTGGTTCTACATTAGTAACACATGTGGGATGATGCTGAAACTTCATTTTGCTGACAACACTCTTTTTTCCTCTCTTTGTTTTACAGAAGTATAGTTGATTTACAGCGTTGTGTTCATTTCTGCTGTGCAGCAAAGTGACTCAGTGATACAGACCACACTTTTAATAGCAGTGGTTTCTGGACTCATACATTTCTGATGCTAATTTTCTTTTCTCAGAATCATGCTTGTGTAGTCAAAACTTGACTGTTCTTATTCCTTCAAACAGGTTTTAATAGAAAGATCATAGTGCCTTTGTGAAAATGTTTAAAAGATTGGGGGTGGGCAGAGATAAATGGGAGATTGGGATTGACACATACACACTATTATTTATAAAACAGTCAATAAGGACCTACTGTATAGCACAGGGAACTCCACTCAGTAATCTGTAATGACCTATATGGGGAAATGTTTTAAAAATAGTAGGGAGATATATATATATATATATGTGTATAACTGACTCACTTTGCTATATAGCAGAAAGTAACATAGCATTGTCAATTGGTTATACTCCAGCAAAAATTTTTTTTAAAGTTTAAGTTAGTAAAGTTTCAGTAGGTGCTTTCTTTGCTTCTTGTTATTTACCTGAGAATATTTCTTTGCCTTATTTTTTTTCTCCTTAGCTCTTTAGAAACTAAAAGAAAGTTTCTTAGATAATCTGTTTGTTCTAAAGTAAGTATGTAAATAAGTATAAGTATCTCTTAAGTATAAGAGTATAGAA